>LPNX011216881.1:0-28328 GCA_001517045.1 Pseudotsuga menziesii
GACGTTCCTCCTGCACTAGTTGTTCCTGCGTAATTACCACATTCTCCATGTTCGGAAAATCCCTAGGAGGCCCTTGCTTTATAATTACAATTAAAACATCAAACAAAAAATTTTAGTCATTTCGATTAAGTAACCAAAATAAAAATGATACAATATACAATTACAAAAACTCTCAATATAAAGACCGAATGATATATAATCATGAATTATATTGACTTACCAATGGATGATATTCATGCCCCCCCTCAACATGTCCATGTTCTCTACAATGTCTTTTAGTTGTTTTGATCAGTAACCTTCTCGTATTAAAGCCCCTACATCGACTGCAAGGACAATAACATTTTCCATCACCCCTTCTTTCCATTCCCTCCCACAACGTAGCAAGCAATTGTCGATTTTGTTCTGCCAGATCTTGATGACCTGTAACATCATTGTTACGTGACATTTTATTACTCAAACCCTAAGAACAAAGTACGAGCAAACCCAAGTATATGATGAGTCGTCTTTTCCACAAGGGTTAGAACCAAATCCAAAGAGCAAGACCAAAATCCAAGACCAAGTGGGAAGATCCCCACAAAAGAGCAAGGCCAAAATCGGCCAAGACCAAGTGGGAAGATCCCCACAAAAGAGCAACCCCAAAATCCAAGACCAAGTGGGAAGATCCCCACAAAAGAGCAACGCTAAAATCGGCCAAGACCAAGTGGGAAGATCCCCACAAAAGAGCAACGCCAAAATCCAAGACCAAGTGGGAAGATCCCCACAAAAGAGCAACGCCAAAAACCAAGACCAAGTGGGAAGATCCCCACAAAAGAGCAACGCCAAAATCCAAGACCAAGTGGGAAGATCCCCACAAAAGAGCAACGCCAAAAACCAAGACCAAGTGGGAAGATCCCCACAAAAGAGCAAAAAAAAACCCTTAGGAATTTCGCACTTCTTAACCAAGAGATAAGTGCGAGACTCTGTGTGTGAGATAATGAACCTAGCCGTACATCTATTTATATGAAAAATGAACCTAGCCTTTCCATTTTAATGTGTGTGGGATAATGTCTTAAGCGTCACTTTCCATTTTAAATAATAAACCAATTACGACAAATTAATAAAAAATTGATAAAACATTAGTAAATTATTAAATGATTGAAGCGCCATCGCTTAAGCGACGCTTACTGGAGGATAGCCTTCGCTTAAGCGACGCTTAGGAGGATAGCTATCGCTTAAGCGACGCTTGCATGCCTAGCCGTCGCTTAAGCGACGCTAATCACCATCATTACAAAAAAATAATTTATCTTCCTGATTTTTGGCACTGTTAAAATAAAAAATCCGCGCGCCGTCGGAAAAAACCGTCGAATTTTGGATCGAAATCTAGTAGTGTACCAAAGAAACCCTCATTCCTTTTGCATCCAATGCAGATATGGAGAGGATGTTCTTCTTTAGTCCTGGAACAAATAATACATTCTTCATCTTCAAAGACTTTCCAGAGTCTAGTTTATAGAAGGATTCACCACTAATTTTTATTGGATACTGGTAGTCATCCCCAAGTTTCACCTTGTGAGGTGACTCATGTTCAGATAGCTTCACAAATGATTCTTTCAATTCCGTCATGTGCTTGGAAGAACCACTGTCTATAAGCCAATCATTGATTCCATGTGAAACAGTTCCCATGAGAGCGGAGATCAGTACATATTCATCCTCACTTGAAGATTCATCACTCTCTTATCTGATTCTCTTTGTGGAAGGTTCATCATCCTCTACAGCATGGGCATGATGTCTTCTCTTGTTTCCCTTCTTCTTTAGATTTATTTTGTTAGGGAAAAATATGGATATGTGACCTTTTTCATCACATGTGTAACATCTAATAGTATTCAGATATTTTCTAGAGTGTGAGATCTTACCTTTGGAGTGATAATTGCTCCTCCTGTTTTTCTTGGAGTGAACTGTGAGAGCTTGATCTTCACTACCCATATTCTCTTCTCGAGCTGCTATCTGAGCTTCTGCTTGAGAGCATTCTTCCCATAGTCTGGTGAACTTGACTAACTTCTTTCTGGCATAGATTCCTTGAATGAAAAAGTACCATGATCTAGGGAGACCATTCAAGGTTGTCATCACAATCTCTACATTTTCCACTTCTTCATCTACTACTTCTAGCTGCTCCTTGATTTGAGAGACCCTTGTAAAGTAAGACTGAATAGTCTCAGCATTCTAGATCTTCGTATTCTTCCATTGGTTTCTCAAAGTCATCTTCCTGTTTATGTTCTTCCCTTCAAACAATTTGGTTAGGGGATCAAACATAGCTTTGGGTGTCTTGAGGGAGGAAACCTGTGGTATTAGATGATCCTTGATAGAATCAGTAATGGTTCTCTTTTCCATAACCAACTTTTTCTTATGCAAGGCCTTATTCTCATCTTCCTCTAGAACTGGAACCTCCTCATTGATATAGGAGTCCAACTCATTCTCTTCCAAGACCAGGGAGATCCTATACTTCCAAGCTCGGAAGTTATCATATCCCTCAAGCTTTTCATCAAGCTTGGTATGATGAGACATCTTAAACTGAGAACCTCAAATGGAAATACAAAATATTTAGATCTTACCGGGTCAAGATGTCAGATCTAGATTTGGAGATGAAATCCTGCGGTGCTGGTTCAGTAGCAAATTAGGGTTTCACGTTTCCGGAGATATATCCACCCAAATGCCTTGAAATCTATCCCTAACTTTGATTTTGGGGAGGAGATCAATCCAAGCCTGGGCTCACTAAAAAATTCCTCTTTTGTGAGAATCCCTAATTTCCGGCAGCAGTGTCGGGTCCAAAACTGAAAAAACCTCAGAATTGGATTCTGCTTTGATAGAAAGATGCGCCCTAAGGAGGAGAGTTATTCCACATTACTTTTGCTGAAAAATTGTGGAGGAAGATCCACAAACTAGGAATCCCTAGTTCCCACGGCTGCACAGTGTCTTCTTCTCACGTTAGCTCTGATACCATGTTAGAATTTCATCATTAAGCTAGCATTATATTTGGATCTTTACTAAGAGAATAACAAGCACATAAATCAAACACAAGAGACAATGAACAAAGTGTTTATCCTTGGGGAAACCATAAATGGTGAAAACCCTGCAACTTCCTCAGAGATAGAATCAACACCAAAATAGAAATCACCAAAACAGTAAGTGATCTTTCGACAACAGTAACCTTCTTCTTGTCTAGCCCCAGTGTCTTCTTCTTCCTCAACTATGCGCTACACTTGAGTGTGTATAAGTTGTGTGATAAATAGAGACTCTCGTTATCTATTTACACTAATCCTGACATGACTAAAACCCTACCCGGGCCGACCTCTACTAGGAGAGTCTAATAACCCTAGTGCCCCGGAACTGTTGGGAATTTAACCCTTAGACAATAGGAGGGTTACCCACAATGACTTGAAATTACTTGTTTACATGATAAACCTTCTTAATAGGAAAATCAAGGCATGAAATAACTCAAGTACATCCTAGAATAAACATCGGGTTACAATATATAAGAAATACAAGTGAAATACATTCCGAAGTTACATATACATCAACGGGTACTAGGCCTGAAGGCAATACTACTGGCACTTGGCAGGATAGCAGGGCTAGCCTCACTCCACCAGGCCTCACGGCCCTTGATGTTCTATGCAGTGGAGTGCATGAGACCCACAGTCTATTATTGGAGTACTGCGTTTTTGAGTAACATGAAGCAGCAGCTCAGTGACTGCAAGATGGGCAGGGTACGAAACTTCGGTTTCGGTAGTATACTGAGCATGTTCTTCTTCGAGCGTGTTCTGGGGCTAAGCCCTAGAATTGACGTTCCTCCTCACGAGGTTCAAGATCTGATCCAATGACATTGGGAAAATGCTATGCACAGACTGGGCGGAGGTAGGGTGTCCAACCTCTACCCAGCTGATTTCTTTCCATGGCGACGGCGGCAGATTATTTCCATCGATGATTACCCTTATGCAGGGATAGATTTTCAAGGAGATTCTGATATGCCCCTACCACCAGGATCAGCATATGGTGACATTGGTAATGAATCCCAACCCTCTTTTTAAGTTTTTTGAATTATAAATTTTTCTATGTTTTTTGATATATAGACTCAAAAGACATGTTTTTACGTGACGAGACATAGTGACAACCTGTCATGTGTGTGCAGATGTTGTACCACGGCGGCTTAATGACTTCCCTCGTCATAGAAAGAGGGGAAGAGGAGATGATATCATGGGTGTGGATGCAGAGCGAACGCTCCAAAGCATCCACACAAACTTTGTGCGGTTGACACATAGAATACCCATGGCACAAGTCGAGGACTTGCCTGAGGCCATGCAGTGTCTGGTGGTTGGGGTACCACGAGCATGGGTTCGGTTATTCTGATGACTAGCTAGAGCTGTGGTGTGCTACCAGGATCAGATTTCCCAACCTCCTCCACAGGCTTAGATATCTGAGAGTGATTCATTTTTGTACTACCGTGTATTATATTTTGGTGGCTCGAAAGCCCCATTTTTGTATTATGACACTTACGTATTATGATGTCACATTTTGGATGTTTAATGAAAATTTTTTATGATGATAGATTTTATTTATTTACATGTGTGTAAAAAAGCATGTTTGTGATGTGCTTATAGTCCATGAAACAAATGCCAATCTAACACATAGATAGCATATGAGTCAGCAACTTGATTATAAATTCTTGAAACATGTATGTATGTTAAGCTATCAAATTGTTGTTCTAACAATCTCACCCGTAAGAATATTTGTAATAATGTCGGATCCCTAACATGATACAAGCCATTAAAATGTGACACTAATAACTGCGAATCAAGACGTACCTCAAGAGAAAGAACACCATGTGAAATGGCATCCCGTAATAGCTCGATAACAACACTATACTCAGCAACATTGTTCGAAGAAGGTCGTAAACATACGCCTCTTGAAGACAATACCTAACCCGTAGGAGTATAAATCACCCAAGCAGCAAAGGCTAATTGTTGAGTGTGGCGGCTAGCACCATTAGAAAATCCTATGTAAATGGAAGACTCCATCGACATCTGCCATAAGAAACGAAAGCTAATCAACAAAACCAATCACCATAAGAAAACCTAACTATGCAAAAATCTGTACAATAATATACAACAATCAGCCCTAGCTGAAGATCATGCATAGTATTTTTTAAGATAGATCCCATTTCTAGGCTCCGCCAAGGCTATCCCTTCATAATCTGCCAGCTCATAAGCGCCCTTCTCTAACACACATTTGACCACGTAAGGACCATGCCACATGGGATTAAAATTCCCTGCCCCCAAGGGTTCTTTAGCTTGATCCCATAAAAGGACCAAATCTCCTTCAGTAAACCTCCTCGAACGGACAGACTTATCATACTGGACCTTAACACGAGGTTTATTCACCTCTAGAGCCACTAAAGCATCTTGGTGTTGCTCATCAAGATGCTCTAAGTGGACCAAATGTTCCTCCAATGCGGAAGTGTCTGGTAAAATATCTATAGCTAGTTTCAACGAAGGGATTTCGCATTCAACCAGCAAGACAAACTCCACCCCATGTACGGGATAATATGGAGAAAAATTGGTGGCAGTATTAACTGCGGTCCTATATGCCCACAAAGCAAGATATAACATGATATGCCAATTCGTTTTGCTTTGTGCGATGGTTCGTTGGAGAATGGACTTAAGTGATTTGTTCACTGCTTCAACCTGTCCATTCACCTGAGGGTAATAAGAAGAGGAGTGCTCCTACTTATACCCTAGCTTCAAGGCCAACTCTTCCATCATTCAATTTTAAAAGTGCCTACCATGGTCAGTGACAAGCTCCTTTAGAATCCCGAACCGAGTAATAATTTGGTTGAATATGAAATCTGCAGTCGTCTCACCCTTGGATTTAATCGTGGGCATAGCCTCAACCCATTTCGTGAAATAATCAACAACCACTATAATATGATGATGCCCCCTAGCTGAAGCTGGGTTGTAATCCATGAAGTCAAGCCCCCACTTGGTGAAGGTACCGTTGGTGATAATTGGATGTAATGAGGTAGGATGTGAGCGCATATTGCATGCAAACACCTAGCAAGGGTGACACTTCTTGACCGCATTAACACAATATTTAAAGATCGACAGCCAAAAATATCCCGCTCTCAATATTTTTTGGGCTGTAGAAAGCCCAGATAAATGACCACCACACGCCCCTCCATGGCAATCATTCATCACAACCTCAGCCTTCGCATGGGTTAAACAACGACGTAAAATGGAATCTACCCCACGGCGGTACAAAGTGTTATCCACTATAAGGTAGTTCTTAGATACGTGAGAGGTGAGTAGGGACCTTCAATGTTTGTAAATATATGATAATATCCCCATACCATGGATCCAAAGTTGAGATAAGAAAGATATGCTCATTGAAAAATGTAAAATTCCTCCTCCTCCTCACTTGGGAAATCATAAATGAGCTCCACAAAATTAACAATTTCTTCGATTTCGTCGAAACAAATTCGAGATAGAATTCTTGCAAAATAACAATCCATTTATTATACTTTCCCTCAATCATCCTTCTAGTGAGAACGAACTGAAATGGATTGACATGAGATACCACCAAGGTATGGCGAAGGAGAATGTAGGGCAAAAATATCTAAATTGCCTGAACGGTAGCTAGAACAAGTTTCTCCACATGGGAATAATGTATTTCCACATCTATAAGATTCCAGCTCAAATAGTATATGACATGCTCATGGAGCTCCTCATCCTCCTGAACCAAACCATACCAATCGTCTCCATGGACGCAGCCACATAAATCAAAAAGTCACGACTATATTCCGGTGGACTAAGCATGAGGGCCAATGCTAAGGCTCGTTTAAGAGCATCAAAGGACTCCTAGGCTCACTCATCCCAGCAAAAGGTAGTGTTCTTCTTCAAAATACGCATAAAGCCTTTATTCAAAGTGGAAAAGTTAACCACGAATCTAAGTAATAAGTTTGCCATGCCTTGCAAACATTGAAGATGTCTAATATTTCTCAGGGGAGACAATTGAAGTATTGCCTCAACCTTTAAGGGATCGACTCTTATACCCTCCTTGGAAACAATGAATCATAACAAGCAACCTAACTTCATGCAAAAGATGCACTTATCAGGATTTAACCTAACCTGGTAGTGATGGAATCTTTCGAATACTAACCTCAAATGGTAGGAATGACCCACTCTCAGCCGAGAATGAGTAGCTAGGTCATCCAAAAATACTTCAATAATTGATTTGAGATCGTGAAAAATCAAGGTCATAGCCCGCTGAAATGTGGCTCCGGAATTTTTAAGACCGAAAGGAATCTTCCGATATGCAAATGTACCCTAAGGACAAATAAATGCAGTTTTTTGTTGATCCTCGGGTTTAATTTGAATCTGATTATATCTAGAAAAGTCGTCCATGAAGGAAAATGCCTCACTTCCCGCACACTCATCCAAAATCTAGTAAAACAATGGTGTGGGAAAATTATCCTTAGGACATGCACGATTTAAATCATGGAAATCAGTACATATATGGATAGCTCCCTATTTATTATCAACCAGAACGAAGTTTGAAACCCACTCCGTTAATGGAATGGGATAGATAAAGCTGGATTTCAACATCTTTTCTATATCAGCCTTAATCACGGGTGCTTTTCTAGGATTCACCGCATGCAAACGTTGTCGAGCAGGTTTGGCATTGGGATAAGTCTTAATTTCATGTTCAACAATGCGAGGGTCGATACCTGGCATTTCCTTGTATGACCAAGCATAGACATCATGAAAATATTTGAATAGCTCGGTATACTCCAGAGTCTCAGCATGGGAACATTCTACCCCAATATAGACATTCTCAATCTTGCTAGGATCGCGAAAGATATTGATAGGAATTGTAGGTGACTTATTTAGCATGTTCCCATCAACCATCTGACCAAGAGAGCTTAATGGAACCATGGGACTACCAATATTCTCACTAAGAATCTCCCTAAAGTACTCATGCTCTAAACGGTCAAGCTCGGGAAGAAAATAATATCTATGATGTAACTCTTCCCAAGGTGGATCAACTCTAGACATAGCCTCAATAATAGCTTCATCTGACAAAAAAACACTATCAAGGCAGTCATGTGCATGAGAGGACTCAACTGCCCATGTAGGAAGTACATACGGGTCTTCCTCCTCTGTCCGTGAAGAGGAAAGACTAGTCTCTGCAACACAATCAAGATTTTCTTGATATGCAATCATGGCTGTAGGCAACGGCACTTCTATTTCGATAGGTCCATTCGAAAGACTTGATGTAGGAAGAATCCAAGGATCTTCCATATGGGAAGTGTGAAAATACAATGAATTCAATGAAGATGAAGCCCCATCAAAACTAGATCCAATCATAAGGACGAGTGCAGGACAACTAAATGTCCCATAAGGGATGGATACATACCTACACCCACACTCCCAGTTGACGGCTGAGAGTGATCGATAATCGGGATCAAAGCTCCCGTTGATGCATTAACACTTGGATTTTTGAATGATGTTTGATCAATCGTAACAATATTCCCATTAAATAGAAAGCATACAACTCAAAAGAGAGAAGAGGCTATGTATTGCATACTATACATCCAATTTCGACCTAGTAAAATATTGTAGTCAAGGGGTGCATCAACCACCTCAACCTCGATTACGACGGTATTCCCTCCCAAACAGAACTTAAGAAAAGGAAGAATTCCATGCATCCAAAAAGATCTACCATCAAAGGAAGTCAACATGGTAGCATATTTAGACAACTCGGGAGAACCCAAACCCTTCCAACACAGCAAAGACATCATGGAAGTAGCAGCACCTTCATCAATCACAGTGTGTTTGATAATCATGTTAAGACATTCCCCATGAATCAAGAGAGACACGTAGTGAGGAAAGTGAGTCTGTAGTCCCATGGTTTCAAATTTGATGACGGAAGAAGAGTTATCATCATTCACCCCAAGAGCAAAAAGCAAAGATTTCCTTTGCGACGGACAACTCTGAAGAACTTCAAGCGTAGACATCACACAAGGAGTGTGGCCCAAATCCTCGACAACAGAATAATTCTGGGTGGCTCGGGCATTGGGATTGTGCCCCGAATGCTTTAGGACTCCCTAAGGAATGTGAGGTACATTCTTAGGTTTATCCATAGGATTTTCAATATGCAAAGGAATCTCAGTAGGAGGAGGTTCTTTCCCAAGGTCTAGTTGCGACGAACCATAGTCTTTTGCATGAGTCACAACCTTAGTAGCACGCACCATATTGATGGAACCATGACCAGTACTGGCTTTCGACGAATCTTGATCTCCACCTAACGCAGAATGAGGATCATGGGTCCTTGATTTCATATTTTGATTATGGGGTAAAGTATTGGTTAGCACAGCTAGGACCTGTGCTATGAACCTCGAGGCGTCTTCCATACAAGGGCACAAGTGAGTGAGGTGGTCATCCTTACACAACTTGCAAGGAAACTTAACCTTATGTTCAGACTGCTTGTCCCCCCCAGCATTACATTCATTCTTGTCATTAAAATTGGCATTTTCATTCTTGTTCCCAGCCTTACGATTGTTTTTACCCTTTTTCCTATTCCTTGCGGGCTGCTGGTTGCCCTTTTGGTCTGACGATTGCATGGAAAGTGCACTCGCCGTTTGGGTGGGTTGAGATGAAGCCATAGCTTGTCCCGATGTGGATTGGTTAATAGACAATTGACTCACTTGTTTCGTAACCAAGTCCACAGGTTTAGCACTTGTACATCCCACAATGCCTTCAGCATGTGGTCCAGGTTGGATCTTGGGATCGAAACTAGAACGTGGAGCGTTCAATATAATCTCATATAATATCCTGGATTGAGCATAAATCAAATCTAGTTCATGTGCCCTAAAAATTGCTTGTTCCTCATTCTGGACTCTAGATGTAGAAACATCCTTCGCGATATAAGGTAGAAATGATTTAAGCAACCACTCAAGGAGAAACTCCAGCGGTATGAATCAACCTCTTCTGTCTATGCCACTCTTGGATGTGGTCCAAGATATGTGTGGCTTTGTCCTGCCAAAATTTCTACAAGAGTTCTGTACCAACCTCATAACGCACTGGTAGCTGGAAGTGGTTGAGGAAAGTCATAGAAAGGTCATGGAACAAACCAAATTCCCCCTTTGGTAGCTGTACGTACCATTTCACTGAAGGCCCTGTGAGGGTACATTGAAATAGCCTCAAACGGATAGAATCATCATGTAAAGAGTTGGAAGAGCACCAAAGGTGAAACGTAGTGACATGTTCACTAGGATATTCTCCTGGTTTTCCCTCGAATTTGGGAATGTCCGAGGGAAGCTTGGTAGGGACAGCTGGCCAAGCCGGGTCATAAGATACCAGATCATTCATTAGTCTTGATAAGTCAGGTAGATTTAACGTTTCAAGGAAGGGGAGCCTAAGTTGAGTCGGTCTATTCCACGCTCCTTGATAGTTTTGGTTCATATAAGGTTGACTACTGTAAATACCATGGCCTTGGCCATAATATCCTCCTCCCGTTTGACTCGTATAGGGCTGCATGGAAGCATTATGATCTGGTGAACCTTGATTAGGTGGTGCTATAAATCCATAATTAGAGGATTAAGCAGGTTGTTGATACCCATACCCATAAGTTTTATAACTCTGTCCATACTGCAATCCATAATATGGTGCATGATAAGTTCCATAAGATGTCCCATGGGATATCCCATGAGAAGCTCCATAAGTAGGGATATGGGGAATGCAATGCGATGGACTGTAAGATGATACAGAAATAGGAATATGAACCCTTGAAACAACAAGAGATGCTTGACTCTGATAAAATAGTGTACGATTAGTCACAGTATGAACATGACTAGTAGCAATGTTTCGAATCGAAGGACCATGTGAATGAGGGGGAGGAAGGGTTGTCAAAAATGCGTTCAAAGGAGTACGGATAGAGGATGAAGGGACATGTGAAGGTATATAAGTGGTATTCCCTATGGTCACTCATATCGGTTATGGTATCCTCATATGAATGCTAACATTAGTCCTAGGACAAACACATGAGGTAGCTTCCACTGCCAGGATGGAAGGTGCAATGTGACTAGTGCTCCCGAATCTCTCCGCACGGAAAGGAATGGGAATGCCCCCAGGCGTAGTGCTAGGTTAAATTTTTGACTCGGTATGATGTGCCGGATCATGTGCAGGGATATCAGACATGCCATAACTAACATGACTAGTGCTTATGGGTTCATGGTGAGTCTCGTTGCCCGACAACCAATATCGATGACCTATGAATGAGGGAACATAACCAAAATGTGAAGGTATATTAGGTGAAGGATCATATATAGGAATAGGATATTCCTCCCCAACCTCTTGAGGTGGAGAGGACATCTGAGGAATCTCATCCTCATGATCTCCCATCATGTGTGAATCAATGTGATAAGTAGTCTGCCTAGACAATCTATTTCTCTCTCCCAAAGGAAGAGGAGATGTGGAAGGTGGAAGTCCTGCTAAACGGCGAGAACAGCAAACTGCCGCACCCGAATCCACAATGACTCAAACAATGAAGAAGACTCTATCTAACTATGCAAACCCTAGGCAAACTAACGTGCACAGAGCATACACATATATAATGTAAATCTAAATCACAAACAAGCAAGGGTAGGATATGTGAGCTCCCGAATGAAGTAGGTATGTCTCACCTAGGATAGGCTTAAGAATCCCATACACAACAAGCAGAGGTTCATAACCAATTATTGTGGCCCTCAACTTCAGTGCATATAGCGATTGTGCTGTCCAACCCCAACCTGGCCGAGACACTTGCAAAATAACCTCTGTGAAGTACCCCCTCAATAACCTAGGAAAGGAAACTAAGGTCACCTCAATATAATCAATGCTCAGGCGGACAGTCGCAGGCGGGATTGACCGTATGGGCAGGGTAGCAAAGCCCGAAACTCTCGAAAGAGCCCCCAGATACTAATACAATCCTAGAAATATCTTCGGTGCTACTCATTTATGACTAGGGGTCATCCCAATCAATAACCAATCACACTGCCTCGTGCTTAACTCCCTCATAAGAGGAGGATCCTGAGAAACACTAATTATACCAAGGAATTTCACACTCTCACCTGGACAGACACATACATGTTGTTGTTCAGTAGTCTTGGAGAATTTACTCACAATGAACTATTCCAAGACCCTAAAACCTAATCTTGTTGGTGCACCCTATAAAAGAAAAGAGTGTAATTCATTTTATTATGCGTTGATTTTAATTGCCTTATTACTCAAAAGGGTAAATGATCATGCAACTAATGGTGTTATGACGCAATAATAAGTAAAATACACATCTAACAATCAATGCAAATGCAATGTGTCAAATGAAAAATGGGGTATGCTACTATGTGAAATGCAAAATTCTCCTTCAAATGAAAAATGCAGTCATTCATATATGAAAATCTGACTAATACTATTCCAAGCAAACCTAGTGCAAGTACCATGGAAAATGCAAAATGCAAAAATGCATCATGATGCAAAAAGCAAATTTTTTGTATTTTTTGAATTAAAATGAGATAATGAAGCAAAAGAATGACTCTACCACCCCCAGACTCTCCAAGCAATATCAAACAGCACTTAAGCAAAGCATCAAGGTAAAAGATACCTAATGCACTAATCCCAAAACAAAAAATAGAAAATGCAATGACAAGAACATTTTAAAAAATTCTAACTAAAATACGTCTATGGTCGGAAACAGAAGTGTATACAGACTCTAGAAGCATCCAAGGAGACTCAGCAATCATCAAAACTCACCCAGCAACACTTTATCTTCCCCTAAAAATCAAAACTCAGGACACATGCAACTGTGTGCAAAAAACCCCAGTAAAATCCGCCTATACACGCGACTGTGAAGAAAAAAATCACGTATAGGAAGAAAAAGAGATAAAAAAGAAGGTTAAATAGACAAGCTGAGACAAACTTTACTCCTATTAGACACTACTAGACATACATTCCCCCAGACCCAACTCAGAAACATAGAAGTCAAAGCAATTCAAGAACATTGAATGCCGATAAAAAACCCCCAAAGGAAATGACTAGGAACTCCCCAGTATGGTCGCCAATTCTGTTACGGAGAAAACTTCCTATGGCTTGGGGTACCACAATAGACAGAGTAACCATAGAAATAAATCCTTTGCTATATGCAAGAGAAACCAAATATCTAACACTAAAGGATCTCGGTACATACCTTATTCCGGACGGTTGATGTCGATCCCCGTTGAGCTTTTCCACTCTCGCTTGTATAAGTAATTTGCTATCTCAACATTCATCAAACAAGACAAGCATGTTATATATAATTGTGTTAGACCTACTCTAGCATATATAATCAATAGCATATAATCATTTAAAAGCATCCATGGATTCAATACTCATTTAAATACACATTATTGGATAGGAAAATATATTTCTATTAATATAAAACCGAGATTACAATAGTGACAACCTCTATCGGCACGTCTGCGAATCGTATAAACTGAGTCCTGCACTTGGGCCTCCACCACTTCAATCCTCCATCTCTCGATAGAAATCTCACAAGGAAAGGAAAGATTAGGAAGAACACAAAGTTCTCCAAGGGACAAAGGGATGCAGACTCAAGTATAAGCTCCGGCAACAATGGACTATAGTTCTCTTGCTCTTCAATTCCTCCCTCTTCAATGTATCCAAAGGGTTCCTTATATAGTGCTTCAATGGGGTAATGGAAGGTCAAATCCGAGCAATCTCCAGGCATATGGAAGGCCAAGATACAAGTGATTTGAATCCACATCAAGGAAAACTCAAAACTATTTTTCCTTTTGCACCAATCCCGATGTACACGGGTTTAAGGGTCAAATCCACGTATATACACAAGAATGGGTTTAAAAGTTGCATATATCAAATAAGACATGTTTTTAGGGATGATCTTGGAAACATCAAAGGTATAAAAATGGTCAATGGGGTCTAAAGAGTCTACAGAGGGACAGGGAAGGCCATAAAGGTGTGAACCACCATGTGTGGTAAAATCAGCTGTAACAATGATGACGTTGATGGTGACGACGATGATGATGATGATGATGACAATGATCATGAGGATGAAGATGATGATGATGACGATGATGATGATGAAGATGATGATGATGACGATGATGATGTTGATGATGATTATCATCATCATGAGGATGATGATGATGATGATGATGATGATGATGAAGATGATGATGATGGTGATGATTATGATGATGATGATAATAATCATGGGGATAACGATGATGATGATGACGATGATGATGAAGATGATGATGATGGTGATGATGATGTTGATGATGATTATCATCATCACGAGGATGACGATGATGATGTTGATGATTATTATCATCATCACGAGGATGACGATGATGATGACAATGATGATGATGACAATGATGATGAAGATGATGATGATGGTGATGATGATGAAGACGACGATGATGAAGAATACGACGATGATTGAGTTGATGATCATGATGATGATGTTGATGATGATGATGATTATGATGTTGATGAAGACGATCACAATGATGATGATGAAGATGATGATGATGGTGATGATGATGATGATGATGATGATGGTGATGATGATGGTGATGATGATGATGATTATGATGTTGATGACGACGATGACAATGATGATTATGATCATGATGATGCTCTTAATGATGATGATGATGATGATGATGATGTTCATGATAATGATGATCATGATCATGATGACAATCTTGATGACGATGATGATGATGATGATAATGATGATGACGATGATAATGATGATGATGATGATGATGACCATAGCCTTATGAAGATGACAATGAAGATGATGATGTGTGATGATGATGACGATGATGATGAAGACCATGATGAATATCATGATGTGTGATGTTGACGAATGATGATGAAGACGACGACGATGATGATGATGATGATGAAGATGACGATGATGAAGATGATCATGATGATGTTCATGATGATGATGATGATTATGATGTTGATGATGACGATGACAATGATGTTGATGATGATGATGATGATGATCATTATGATGATGTTTTTGTTGATGATGATGATGATGATGTTGATGACGACGATGACAATGATGATGATGACGATTATCATCATCATGCGGATGACGATGATGATGATGGTGACGATGATGTTGATGATGAGTATCATCATCATGAGGATGGCGATGATAATGATGATGATGATGATGAATATGATGATGATGGTGATGATGATGATGATGATGGTGATGCTGATGATGATGATGGCAATGATAATGAATATCTGACACCCTAAACTTAGTTACCGTTGGAAATATGGGGAAAATAATTTGAAATATGACATTATTTTATTTCAAAAAACCTACGAATTAGTGTCAAAAATCTAACCCATAATCGTCGAATATCCTACGTATAGCCGTCAAATATCCTATGCCCTAGTGTCAAAAATCCGATGCCATAGCCATCGAATATCCTACGCATAGCCATCAAATATTCGATGCCCTAGTGTCAGAAACTCGACACCATAACCATTGAAAGACATACGCCCTAGTGTTGGAAATTCGACGGTGCTAAAATAATGAAAAAGGCTCCGTAATTTTTATCATTGTTGTCCAACACATCCATACGATATGTCAGATGTCGTTGGATTTCAGGTTCAGATCCTGTTGTGAGAGGCTATAGATTTTTTCTAGTTGCAACAAGTAAAATAGTATGGTTAAGTTGTGGCATTACAATGAAACTAAAATATGCTAATATTTCTCATATAAGATAAAATAACATCACAATTGTTTACCATATCATCTTTGACCCTTTGATAACCTCGACGTCCATGGGTGTGCAAGTCCCTCTCCTTTTCTATATTTTCTTTGTTTTTTTTCCTTATATCCTAGAAATCAATTGAAAATAACACATATAAGTCAACATTACAAGCCAATAGACGTTCTAAAAAACTTGATTATATAATATGTGAAATTGTTTCTTACCAGGAATTTAGTGGTGGCTCGTGAGAGGACGAATTCTCTCCACACTTTCTCACTTATCCTAATTGGAGGAACATTTTTTAATCTTTCCCCTGCTGACTCATAAGGGTCACATAATGTTTTGGTTAACCAATATATATGAATTTTTTCCTTATTGCCAATGGATTTCATACAATATTCTTTAAGGACCAGAGGGATTATGAATTTTTCCTGCAACATACAAGAACTACATTTTTAGATGTCATACATGGTTTGAAAATAAACTTCGAAATCATCCAAAAATAGAAATGTTGAAAATAAATACACTTAATGTCTAATACTCACATTAATAATGTTCCACAAGTCCTCATTTAATTTATCTGAAACCTTCCTCCAATCAGAATAATTGATTGGAACCATTTCCCTTGCGAGCACACCTAGTAATGAATATAGCTTCACGGAGTTTGGACGAATTGGTTGGTTCAATTCATTGATATGAATTTTGATCTTTTCCTCCAAGTTATTGATTTCTGCACATTTAGTTGCTCCTCTACCTTTCTTCTTGACTTTCTCTTTCGATGCTTGTGTAGAGGGATCTTCACCTTGTATACTAATATCTTGTTGGCATTGTTCTTTGTGAACATCTTCTATAAAAGAAGGGCACGTAAAGGTGTTATGGATTTCTAAGTCATAAAATTTTATTTATGAAGACCTACAAAACTATACATTAATGATCTTACCTTGTTCTTCATGTTGCTCCGTCTCTTTTTGTGTCAAGGGATCTTCCTCTTGTACACTGTTATCCATATGGCATGGTTGTTTGTGAACATCTTCTATAAAATAAGGGAACATAAAGGTGTTATGGATTTCTTAATCGTAATAATTTTAGTGATAAAGATCTAGAAAAATCTGAATTAATGGGCTTACCTTGTTCATGTTGCTCCTGATCCTCCTAAAAAGAGAAAAATGTATCTTTTTCATTTGCTTCCTTGTTAGGACTAGTAGAGTCATTCAAAGGCATAGAAGGTATAATCTTCTTTGCTATTGTTTGTATTTTCCTATTCTTTGTAACTGTAGCCAAGAATGTTATTAAACATATGCCTAACATCATCATACAATAAAAATAAGCATTATATAACTACATAAGGAAATACATTGTTCTATTTCTAACATTTACCTTGTGAGATGCATGTCCCTTTCTTTCCCATTTGATCATTTTGACGACATATTTTTGAAAATTTCATAATCAAAATTTTTTAATTTTGTATCATAACCTGTTTTTCCTGTTTTTTAAAAATGATTAGAGTATTGATTATCCATATCATATTATATTGTTATTAAAGTAAAAAGTAATATGTTATAACAATTTAAATTAAATAAAAGTAATATTCCCATTTGCTATGATGGGGAATTTTTTGTTTTGCAAAGAACTTACAGATGTAACCTCTTGGGTGGCTCAGCCAAATTTGTATTAATATAAAACCTACTTCTTTCTGTTAAAAAAAACCATTTAACTTGAATAAAAATAATGATATACTTCAATCACAAACAATCACTTACCTCCATTTATCCACTTGTACAAATCCCGCATAACCAAAAAAATAAAGTCTATCATCACTCAATTGCTAACTGAAAGTTGCTTAAACAATTAAGTTATCTAACAAGTTTCAAAAGTAAAAGGGAAAACTATCTGAAAGGACTATCTACAAAAAGGAACATATGTCATAACTTGAAAGAGAGAGACGGCTAGAGTGTTGTAGGTTTAGGTTAGACACATACAGTATCCAACACGATATCTTAGTCTCCAAGAGTGAAGACCCCTCAGCCTTAGAGGCTGCAAGAAAGACAAGGTTTACACAAGAAGCCCCAAAGATGAACACGGTAACGATCTTGCAGCAGTGGGAAAGGGAAGCCAACTCTAGTGGTCACAAAACAATCACAACCAGCTAAATGAATGTCAAACAATCCACGACTTAGCTAGGAACAGCCACCACAATCCACGGTCAACCCTAGAGGAAACCAATTTTTTTACAGAATTTTTAAAATTTTGTAGCATAGGAACCACTATTTTGATTTCTGTCATTAAAGAAACCACAGAATGTGTATTACACTTACTAAGCATATGATAAAATTTTGTACAAAATGCAGCATGGAATGCGTATTAGACTTAAAATTTTGTAGCAGAGGAGCCACTATTTTGATTTTTGTCAATAAAGAAACCACATAATGTTTTCAATGTTTGTTGTTTTCAATTTTTATGTTTTTTTTCACGAAAGCATTGATAAAATACCTACAATAACGCAGAATGTAGAACATAGAACAAGAATGCAATGAAACTTAAGTTACACCTCATGTAGTTCACCTCAATATATCCCAACATCTTAGCTCAACTTTCGTTGTGTTGAATACCATAATCAAATCAAATAAATGTTGGCCTATGCAAAAAGAAAATGTCTCCTTTTCCCGGAAAAAATTTTCGCGGGATATAAAAATGTGAAAAGTTATGTTAGGGGTCCCTTTTTTGTTTTTTTTTTTGGTAAATTTAATTTCATTTTTTTTTGGAATAGATAGCAAAAACACCCGAGTTTTCTCTTAAGGTTTTGAAAAGGGGAAGGACCCTGATACTGGGATTCATGTAGGTGGACCAAAAAAAGGAAGGAGCGAACCAAAGAAATGCATCAAAAGGAAATGAAATATTATCCTATTGTGGTGGATGAAATGAAGTTAAATAATGTAATAAGCATGGCTTTTAAGGCATTGAATGTGAGGTTTATTTTTAGAAGGATGGGGACAATGAGTTTGTTTCAAAGGATTCAAGTGCACTAGTAATCAATTTTAGCTTACCACATAAGGGAATTCATTTTCATCTGGGGTTAGATGTTGAGGTTACATCCAAACATAGTATTATTTCTAGTACATATCTACTGCATTTATACCTAGGGATATTACAATAATGAGAAGATATATACGATGTTACATTTAATCTATATGCTCTCCATAAGTTTGACAATTCAATACATTGGTTAAGGTCCTACCTAAAGAAAACCTACAACAACCTATATAATCATTTTAAATATTAAGAATTTTTATCATTAGTACCTCTTCCAACCATATGCAATTCTTATAAAGATCAAAGGAATTTGAGCCATTAACCTGTGTTTTTTAGACCAGTATTATACTAGTGAAACTATTCTCCTAATGAAAATCAGATAACTTGCTTGATGGACCATATGAATATGATGTCACCCCCATCTCCTTATAAGTATAGTTTTTAATAGGCTATGTCAACCCTCCATCTCTTTATAATTATCAAACAAATTATAGCTATATACCTAGTATTGTAGGTGTTAATTATGGAAACGACACCTTTCTAATTCCTAGAACACTTGTTAAATGAATTATTGAACCATGACAATCTTGTAGCTAGATCAAAGAAAAAGATGGCTATATAGATCCAAAATTTCATCTATTCTATCCTTAAGTATTCCCTTAACCATCATCCCTAACTGAAAATGATTGACACCAAATGAAATAACATATACTACCTTGAATAATGGACATTGCAAAGGAGGAAAAGTTGTCATTTATCTTGCACTAGTGGAGCATATGAAGGAAAATGGTTGTGATCAACCAAATATTCATACTTACAATCCTTTGATGAATGGATTTCACAAGGAAAATGACTTGATACAAATAAGGAGGTTGAGAGGGTATACCATGAAATCGATCATGTATATTAGCCTATTGTGGTGGATGACATGAAGTTAAATAATGTAATAACCGTGGCTTATAATGCATTGATTGGGAGGTTTATTTGTAGAAGGATGGGGGGAGTGAGTTTGTTTCAATGGATTCAAGTGCACTAGTAATCAATTTTAGCTTACCACATAAGGGATGTCATTTTCATCTGTGGTTAGATGTTGGGGTTACAATATCCAAACATAGTATTATTTCTAGTTGGTATCTACTGCATTTATACCTAGGTGGATTTACTGGTTACTTGATCAAATTACTTATATATCATTCAAGTTCCCATGTCAATAAGTAAGGATACCATAAGGATAAAATAATTGTACTAAATGAGTCTATTTCCATAGACTCTCTTATGATTCTACACAAGATAGTTTCTATTTTATCTGCTATTTGTAGGTACTCGCATCATGATATGAATCATTATTGTTTATTTCCTTACTAAGATATCTATCATATGCATTCAAACAATTATTTCTTGTTTTTTTCTTGGTTGGATTTATGATCTCTCTTCTCATGGATATCATATGAGCTAAAAAATTTAATGGCGGTATGCCTTACAAATCTACTTTCTTAATTGGCATATCAATTAGGTAACCTAGGATATTAGAATAATGAGAAGAGATGTGCGGTGTTACATTTAATGTATATGCTCTCCATAAGTTTGACAATTCATTAATACATTGGTTAAGGTCCTACCTGGAGAAAACCTACAAGAACCTACATAAACCTTTTAAATATTAATAATTTTTATCATTAGTACATCTTCCAACCATATGCAATTCTTATAAAGATAAAAGGAATTTAAATCATTAACCTATGTTTTTTAGACCAGTATTATACCATTGAAACTATTCTCCTAATGAAAATATGATAACTTGCTTGATGGACCATATGAATATGATGTGACCCCCATCTCCTTATAAGTATATTTTTTAACCTACAATGTCAACCCTCCATATCTTTATAATTATCAAACAAATTATAGGTATATACCTCGTATTGTATGTACTAATCATGGAAAGGACACCTTTCTAATTCCTACAACACTTGTTATATGAATTAGTGAACCATGACAATCTTGTAGCTAGATCAGAGAAAAATATTCCTATATAGATCCAAAATTTCATCTAATATATCATTAAGTATTCCCTTAACCATCACCCCTAACTGAAAATGATTGACACCAAATGAAGTAACATACACTATCTTGAATAATGGACATTGCAAAGGAGGCAAAGTTGTCATTTATCTTGCACTAGTGGAGCATATGGAGGAAAATGGTTGTGATAAACCAAATATTCATACTTACAATCCTTTGATGAATGGATTTCACAAGGAAAATGACTTTATACAAATAAGTAGGTTGAGAGGGTATACCATGAAATCGACCATGTATATTAGCCTATTGTGGTGGATGACATGAAGTTAAATAATGTTATAACCATGGCTTATAATGCATTGATTGTGAGGCTTGTTTGTAGAAGTATGGGGGCACTGAGTTTGTTTCAATGTATTCAAGTGCATTAGTAATCAATTTTAGCTTACCAACTAAGGGATGTCATTTTCATCTGAGGTTAGATGTTGAGGTTACAATATCTAGACATAGTATTATTTCTAGTTGGTATATACTGCATTTATACCTAGGTGGATTTACCAGTTACTTGATCAAATTACTTATATACCATTCAAGGTCCCATGTTAATAAGTAAGGATACCATAAGGATAAAATAATTGTACTAAATTAGTCTATTTCCATAGACTCTCTTATGATTCTACACAAATATTTTCTCTTTTATCTGTTATTTGTAACTACTTGCATGATATCAATCATTATTGTTTCTTGCCTTACTAAGAGATCTATCATATGCATTCAAACAATTATTTATTGTTTTTTTATGGGTTGGATTTATGATCTCTCTTCTTATGGAAATCATATGAGCTAAAATTTCTATGGTCGTATGCCTTACAAATCTACTTTCTTAATTGACATATCAATTAGGTAACCATGTATATTAGAATAATGAGAAGAGATATATGGTGTTACATTCAATCATGTGATGCCAATCTATAGTCTCCACCTAATTTATGTATTTGCATTGTTCAATGAACCATTTAGTGGTGGAAATGTAGTAGTTTTTACAGATTCCTCCATGGGAATTTCTATTTAATTAGGTCAATTGAGAGTAAACGATAGGTGGCATATGAAATTATTGAACCAAGTGATCTCTAATAATGTCATGGCCATTGCACTGCACCTTTGACTAATTTACTCACTAACAAGTGATATTTCTTCAACTCTAAAGGAAATCAAGTTTCCCATACCGTCTAAGCCATTAAATGAGGTGATCGAAGCTAGTTCTAACTCCTCCTAAAAATACATTGATATGTTAAAATGGTGGTGACAACTTTAACATCTTGATCTCCTATCATACTAACAACATATATTAGTTAGCATACAGGTTGGGATGTCTCCAAATTAGAAAGATATTTATATTTAACCCGTAGAGCCTCCCTACAATGTAACTTATAAATATCCTTGACAAGCAATAGAATAGAAGCTAGAAACGCTTATGCAATAATTAAAATAAGAATATAAGAAACTAGCACTCCCTAGCGCCATCCCCATAACATATTCTATAATAAGGTTTAGCCCAAGGGGGTCTTCCTATGAGTCTAACAAGTAACCATATTATATTATACCTAGGATTACAGGCCCATCTAGATAGAAGATACCATAGATTCATGCATATTCTCTTTTTCGCTTTTTTGGTTTTTATGTTTTTGAAAAAAAAGGAGTAACAAAGGTGTCGATTCCATCTTGTGGAGGTTGTATGCTTCATTTGTTGGCCATGTTTGTACTGTGTGGGTCGTGACACCATTTGGAGAGGTCACAGTCTTGTTTGTGAGAATAGTTTACTTTTTTTTGACCGCATATCCTTATAGTTCCACATCTACAGTGATCCCCATGCTTCATATGGGAAAATATAAAGGGTTTTTATTGCCAAAAAGGTAGTTGCAATCCATATTGACACCTATAGGAATCTACCACAACATTTTTGGGTAATCTAATTGTAGTGTTCCTTCTTGTTACAACTGTGCATAACATTTTTGGGTAGTGAAGGAGGGTGTTGTAGCATAATAAGGGAGTCTGACAAGAAGAAGATTTGTTTTTTTTTGAGGAGCTGGCAGGGAAGGGAAGACAACAAATAAAAATCAAGACACCAAAGCTTACTTCCATAAATAATTGTGCATGCCCAGGAAGCTACAGGTTAGAGTTAAAGTAATTTCAGATTTGCTTGTCCACCTTAGAACTGCTATTATAGTCATTGTAAACTCAAAGTTATATGAAGATGATATTTAGGGTTTATTTTCCTTGTTATTTACACAAAGAAATATCTATTGCATTTACTGTTCACTGTTAGCACTACGAAAATCAAGATCTGAAAATTATAGTCAATATACAAGCCAAACATTACACATATGATGGCATTGATTTGCGTATAGACTTCAAAACCCTTGAGATACGAAACAAACTCTCTGTGTTAAACAGCTTTCCACACTATCTAACTTTATTCCACAGCGAAATTCTAGGTTTATGCAGTGGAATTCTTTTCGGAAGCTAGGAATCAGAATTCAGATTTTCGACTTTCAATGCTACCGAAACAAGAGTTTCTGCACAACGCTTCTTCACTGCCGTCGATATCAATCATTGATCTATCAATTTCGTATCTAGCTTGAGTGTTTGTAAAACTTACTTTTTCATGTATCAAAATGGAATTCGGATCGCTCGATCAGTGTCCTCACCAAATCAATGGTGGATTCCAAAATTTATTAAGCGCATTCCATAGAATAACGCGCACATGAAAAAAATTTCAAAGCTTCCAACTTCTCATGGCGATATCACTATAAACCGTCGATATTCCCCACTCTGCGATCTTGTTCTATTTGATCAAATGGTTAAGGTTTAACCCTCTACAAAGCTTCACTTGATTGATCACTGACATGATCAATTCTTATCTGCAATTTGGAAACTATGGCAATCCAAACCCACAGATTTTATATACAGGGTTATATGGAATGAATGCGGGATGAATTCATACTTCTAGAGAACTATATGAAGACATGAAATCCATCAAAACCACATGTAGATTCTAATCCTTTATTCTTTATTCAATTTACCGGAAATTCAAATACACACAAAGAATTCTACTTGTTCCCTCCTCACTCACTCTTTTATGCACCTCTCATTCCTCCATTTATGCATGGGGGCTTCACTTGTTGACCAATATCCTATCATATTAGTTCATATTGTGGGTTTTAAAATTATGAAAAATTGAACCAATATATTGCAGGTATTGGGGGGATGAGGGGTTTAAGGTGGGGGTGGGTAGGGTGGTTTATAAGGATTGAGGTATAAAAAGGGGTGGGGAGGAGGTTTTAAGTATTTGGAAGGGGTTTCAACAAAAAGAGTTTGGGTCAATATCTCTGGAAATTAAGGGTATTCTTTAATATCCCACGATTGCACATGCTATGTGAGATGTTCACTAAGTCAAGTCCCTGTGCATTTATGCTATGTGTAATTTATCTCCCTCTCAATCTCTATGAGCTAATCAAAGATTCTTTGAAATCCTCAAACATCTATGAGATATCCTAAGCTCTGTGAGATACCCTAAGCTTTTGTGATCCAACAAGCTCTGTAAGATAACTAAGCTGCTAAGAAAATAACTTGAACTAATTTAAATACAAGAGGATTTTGTTTCCAAATCCTATAACAAATGAGTATAGTCCTTATTGATATATGCTAACCCTATGAATCACAACTAACTCATACAAATGCATTTGAAAAGGGTCTAGATCCCTTATCCATTTTATTCAGCTTTTACAAAATAAAGAAAATTATCTATGCATGAGACCCTAGGTCTCTTAAGAGTTCCCTTGACCTTGTGAAGTCATGAATGACTTCCCCCTCTTAATCCTATGCTCCTGCATCAACATATCAGTAGTACATTGAATACAAAAACCAACTAAGAATATTTGGCATCGCTAAATGGTATTTTTGACAAGTGTTTTTATGAATTAACCAAATTACATAAGCAAATAAGCCAAAAAAATCAACATGATCTGATGGGGTTCATTACAGTTTACTATTCAAATCATATTTCCCTTGTATAAAAATCAAACCATCTCACTTCCTTTGGATAAATATTGTTCATTGGTCATTGTCTCATCATGTTGAGTGGAGATGAGAACTGTGTGAATGAGCAGAGGAACCATGCACCGCTCTCATGTTTGTACTCAATGGTTACTTTTGTTTTTCCATTAGGCCTCAACTAAGAGTATGTTCCATTATTTCTAACCTCTGTGAGCTATGCTCCCAGCTTGGTATCCAGCACATGGGTGAGAGGAATCAACTCAAGGATTTCATTAGTTGCATAACCAGTCCAATAAAGGGTAGATACCCACGTACTAGACCTCACACAGAATGCCATCCATACTGACAGATCATGCCCTAGTCAAGCAGTACACAATTAGGCTGCCAACAAATTTACACACCCTCACAACACCCTTAGTAACCCACAATAGGTCATCGTACCTTCATACACAGGATTGGGACCCTTAACAGTCCTCAAGTCACTTTCAACCAATAATGATAGTCCTAGAAGGATTAATTCATGTCACAACATCCCTTAGTAAGCTCAAGACAGGTCATGGCTTTATCTAGAAAGCATTAGCAGAATTTACACATATGAAAATTATGCAAACAGGAAACACAAACAAAATATGAATACTGTAATGAATCTCAGAAACTCAAAAAAAAACTTTTCATTAACACTTCCAAGAAAGTTTACAGAGCTACAATCCAAGCACAGAGGCTTCAAAAATGAAAGTCAAACTCTTCCTCCTCTATAGAGGTTACATTTATAGTGCAATTTACCCCTGAGACATATCTCGAAAAAGGGGATCAAAATTAGTTACATCACAGGAATCAAACCCGGAAGTATGTCCTAAATCCTAAAAAACTATGACGTGGAAGATGCTTCGTGCCCACAAAACATTTCAGGAAGGAACTTTGTGATGTGCGTGACCAATCAAAATGGAAATCTCGACATCTGGGGATTTCTGGCTCGCTTGATGAAAACGACAACTCTGAGCATATTTTTAATGGACTACGACTGACTCAACTATTGGTGGGCCTTCCAGGATGATGATTTCTCACTCTATGTATATATTTCCACTGCT
Source organism: Pseudotsuga menziesii (assembly GCA_001517045.1). Classification (NCBI taxonomy): domain Eukaryota; kingdom Viridiplantae; phylum Streptophyta; class Pinopsida; order Pinales; family Pinaceae; genus Pseudotsuga; species Pseudotsuga menziesii. The sequence continues at coordinate 26,023 of LPNX011216881.1, forward strand.
GATCTGTAGGGTTGGCCATCTCAAATAGCTCATTTAGAATAACATCCAGGTCAATCAGGGGGCTATGGCCAATAGTAGGGAGATCTGATTTGACAGTCATGAATTGAGCCACCAACTCAAAGTCCTCACTGAGTTTATCGATGATTACTTCTCCCTTTATCCCACCATTCATACCCTCAAACTTTGCATGGTTTAGTCTTTCTGGGTTCAGCAGTTCAACATATTTTCTGTGAGGGACTAGCTTCCCCTCTAGACTCCAAAACTCAGGAAACCCTTTCTAAAACAAGGGCTAGAACAATTTGTTGAAATTTTCTACCCCTTGTTGAATAATGTTGATCCTAGTAAGTTCATTCTGCAACATCTTGTGCTTAGTTTTCATCCTCCTTTCTACCACTAGAATTGATATCCTATCAGTAATCCCCAGGGCAATGAGTTCTTCCCCAGAGATTGATTTCATAACAACAATCGCCTTTTGGGAATTCTCCTTAGGACTTTGTGCTAAACTTTCCTATAGGGATTTACATCTTCTGCTTGGTACCATAGCAACCTACACTACTACATTTTGACCAAAAATCCGATGGTCGTCATGTCGGATTTTCGACACTTCCCTGTCGCATGTACGACACTTTGATTTTTTTTTAAGCGTCGGAAACTTGTCGTCAATTATCCGACACCTTATTAACCGTCGGTTAAGCGACACCTAAGTAACCATCGGTTAAAAAAGAAGCGTCGGTTAAGCGACAGCTTTTCTTCAACGGTAGTGAAATTTTTTTAAGAAAATCTCATTCATGCCATCGGATAAGCGACGGATATTAAGAAAAACCATCGGAAAAGCGACATCTACAAGCGTCGGATAAGCGACGGATAATAACATAAGCGTTGAAAGAGTGACAGACAAAACCGTTGGATAAGCGACGGCTTTTAAGGCTAAGCATCGGAAAAGCGACATCTGGAACCGTTGCTTAAGCGACGCTTGTGACTATTTTTTTTTTTTTTAAATTAAAAGCATGTGCAGTGCAGTATTGGTAAGGTTGTTCAAGCAATGCTCATCATCTCCGATCAGTTCCCTCTGGTGATCTGTAGAAAGAGTGGTCTTTCCAGTCCCTATTGTAGTTGGGGACCATTATACAGAATGTACTGAAATTAGTTGATGTACAGACGAAGAAATTCACCAGGTTGAAAATTATTAGTATATATCCAATGCAAGTTGGAGATTGGAAAGAGTATGCAAATGTTAAAGAGAAAAAACACTTGAATATATAAAACAACAAACAATCATGACCAGAAAATGTCCATAGAACAATCCCTGAGATGCTTGCTATAAACTTCAACTTGGGAAGATATAGATGCTGCAAGAGGCATCAATGGGATCCAACAAAGACCGTCATGTTCCAATAGCAAGGCTTACTGATTTAGCTTCAAAAATGAGAAGAATCTAATTTGGAATAGCCTGCTCCAGATAATGATATCGATAGCGATTCAAGCCATTGACATTGTGGGAATCATGGCTTATTAGGGACACACATATGGGTGGATAATTAAAACTACTAGTAGGGGAAGAGTAGACAAGGACCAATTCTAGTCTCCTGTCTCCTTCGAGCACACAAATGTTAGTTAATTGGCTTTTAGCCTTTTATCTTTCACCCTCCTTACGGGAGCTAGAATTATTTTGAGGAAGATTTATACCATGCCCAAGTTCATCATAGCCAAATAAAAAGTTCTATAAATAGTTAATGGCAATCTCCCAAACCAGATTAATGTCTTATACGCAGCCACATTTGAGCCATAAATCTCGTTAAAGAAAAACTCATCTGCCATCAAGCATGTAGCCTAGGACAAAAAGAAAATTATTTTAGTCAAATGATGAAGACCTTAAAAGTTATTTTAATGTCAATTACATCATTTGGCTACAATGACTAAAGTATTTCGGCCAAAGCATTCCTCACAAAAATATTTAATATTCAACTAAATCAAATAGAGAGAAAACATTGGAGCTAATGAAATATTATATTAAAAATGGCATTTTGTCGTGAGATGATGGTCAAGTAATTCATGAAACATGTTGAAGTGAACATTGAAAGGAACATAAGAATAGTAACATAATGAAAGCAAAAACAAAGATGGAAAAAGGAGGGCCTATATGGCTTGGGTTAGGAGTTCTGGTTCTTCCCCTAAACATTTGTCAATCCTCAAGACTACCTGTTTGTAGGTGATAAGCATATCTCTATTAGATCAATGTTGCATGGGAACTTCTCCCCATCCCTTGAAGATATTTCCCAGACATTCCCATGTCCCCAAGGAATTGA
>LPNX011216887.1:8625-47280 GCA_001517045.1 Pseudotsuga menziesii
CACTGGAGGATTTGTCTTCAAATGGATGAATTGGCACTCTTCCACGCTCCTTCGGCACTCTTCCATGCTCCTTTTCGCGATACTGTTCGGTGAAAATGACTCTTGGGTGGGGGACTATGTGTTTTTATTTTTATTTTTAAATTTACAAAATGTGCACGTGTTATAGAACTACAAAACGTGTACGCGTTTTGCAGTTCTATAACGCGTGCGCATTATTGTTACCTAGCCTACATGTCTGCTGACATGTCAGGCTCGGATTTACTATTCCAAGTGCTATGGAAGAGGAGCACGTTCTTTTTCTATGTAACATGAGCGTGTTCCTAAAAAGTGAGCTTGCATCTAAAAGGTCCCTCAACTTCTTACACACACCCAGTAGTAAACCACTTATACTATGAAATGATAACTTTATACTAAGAATGAAAACTCTAGGCATAAAAACATTGATTTTTGCAAAAAAAACATCAAAAACACCCGCCAATAGAAAAGTGTTGATACCAGTATACATGTTTTTTTTCAAGGTTAAAAATAGAGCCATGCCTAAACATCACATATTGTTGTTTACAAAAACTTTAAAATCAACCCCTAAATTGGAAAATGATTTTTTTCTCCAAAAAATAAATTAGAACTTTTTTGAAAGTTGCACATTAAACAAACAAAAATATTTCATAAATAATTTCACCACTCTAACCATATAAAATCAAATAAATTATGATGTGATTCATAATGGAATCATATATTAGACCATACAAGAACACATGATTCATATAAATATTCAAAATCTCCTTAAGAGTTTCAATTACAAACATCATACTAATAAAAAAATATATAAAACCTTAATTCCGAGGATTTGTAGTTCTGATTATTTTTAATTTTTAATTTTTAATCTTTTAACCTACTTGAATGCCATCTAGCCCCTCTAAACCCCCTAACCCACCCAACATTATAATTAAAAATAAATTAAAAATAAATTTGAACCCCCCTATCCCCCTTAACCCCTCTACACCAATACATTTAAAAAAAATATCAAAACATATAAAACACCTTTCCCCTAACCTCTCTACAATAATAATATTTTTTTTATATATGTATAGATTTTTGAGGTGTGTGACAACTTATTCAACTAATTGTAAAAGAACTATATAAATTAAAATGTGTCAATAAATTTAAAGTTATTGTATAAATATCTAAATTACATACATGTAAACTATATAATTGAAAAATATTAAACACATTAATAAATAATAAGTCTCTTTTTATTGTTAAAAAGTAATATCATCAATTTTTTATACATTCCTCTCCCTTAATATTTGCTTCTTCAATATATACAATCCTATAAATATATTGTTATGTTGTTTCAAATATTTGTTATATTTTTGTTATTATGTTAAAAATTTAGTTTTCAAAAAACATTTAAAAGTATAATTTTATATATAAAAAATAATAATTCACGTAAGTTTTCTAAAACAAATCTGTTTTTTTTTAAACCAACATTTAGCAAAAATATTAATATTACAAAAAAACTATTGGTTGATAAGTATTCACTCTTATTTTTTAAATATTACTCTTGCTCACCTTAAGAAAAATACTAGAGTATTTGTAAGAATCTTGATTTGCCTCAATCAAGGAGTACAATATATAAACAATTACAGCAAACTATATTTTTATAAAATTTAATACATGTTTCTTTTATAGTACATGTTTAGTAACCCAACAAGAAGCATAAATTTAAATATTATTGAGAAAGCAATTAGAAGTTTAAATATTATAGATAATACAGTCTAATTAACTTAATAAAGAGCATAAATTTAAATATTATTGATAAAGCAATTAGAAGTTTAAATATTATAGATAATACGGTCTGATTAACTCAATAAAGAGCATAAATTTAAATATTATTAGTAAGCCACTTGGAAAATATGTATGTTTTCTCTCCTATGAAAGGGATTGGGCAGCTAACCATGATTAACACTTGATTGCCATTGTAAGTTGTGAGTTTAATTTTTTAATTAAATCGAAGTTGATAAATAATAGTTGGCAAGGGGTTTGACTGGCATTGTAAGTCGTAAGTTTAGTTTAAACAAAAGTTAATAGTTGGAAGAGTTGAAAATTTAATTCCACTGCTTTGGTATACTGTTGGAAATTATATTCTAATTTCTGCTTCTTTGAGCCGAACAACTGCTTCATACTAAATAAAAAATAAAAATAAATATTTTATTTTATCGGGATTGCATGGCAGCCATGGCGGGCCCCTTCTCCCCCTCCCATCCTCTCACCCACCACGAGCCTCCTCCCCTCCACTTCCCTCTTCTACCTCCTCCGATTCCCGTAATCCGGCTTGGTTGTATGCACTACTTTGGTATACTGGTGGAAATTATATTGTAATTTTTGCTTCTTTGAGCCGAACAGCTGCTTCATACTAAATATAAATAAAAAATAATTATTCTATTTTATTGGCAAATAAAACATTCTAATGGCAGATTGCATGGCAGCCCCTCCTCCACCCATCCCTTCTCCCCCTCCCATCCTCCTATGCTTCCCTCTTCTTCCTCCTTCGCCGTCGCAGGGGAGCGCCGCTCCTTTGGCCACCAAAGAGTCGCTCTTCACTGGCTGCGCGATTCTCAGAATTGTGCCACCAGTGAAGAGCGGCTCTTTGGTGGCCGAAGGAGCGGCGCTCCTCTGCGACAGCGGAGGAGGAAGAAGAGGATTGGATGCGATGGAACTGGATATTGGCAGGAGACCTAATTTTCAATGGTGCATATTTCGTTCTGTCAGGGACTGGAGTTGGCAATAACTATGCCCTCGCCTCTACTGTCGGGGAAAAGCCAACATCCCATGTGGAAACAATTACCTTAGATGCGCGCATTTTACAAGGAAGGCAAGTATCCAATGGTTGTTGCAGAAGCTAACAAGCCAACAACACAATCTCCTCTTTTCATTTTCCTCCCAACAGTATGTAAAACCCTATTAGGGTTTTAAACCCTCCTAGGGTTTAACTCATGCAGCGCATCGAATTGATTCATTTCTTGTGTGCAGGTCTCGGAGTAGCCGCGACAATGACAGTACAGGACGTATGTCAGTATCAGCTGCACCAATTTCAATCTTGTCTGTTGTTCATTCTCATCGAATAATATTTTTCTTTCTCTACGATCTGTGCTTCGTATTGCAGTGTTGGACATAATTTGTAGCTAACATAGATCTGTACCATACATATTCATGAAGGATCATATGCCATGGAACAATTCTATGGAGATACGATGTAGCCAGTAAAGGTTAAGGGTTACTTAAGGTCATGGAAAAGCATGACCCGGTTCATCTCAGCCTGGGCAGGGGAATTAACTTGCGGGCCAGTAATGGGAACTGGGCACAGTGTACGCTACATGGGAGATGCAATTTGCTTCATAAGTATCCCTGTTCTGATTTGTGTCTTCTTCCTCCTCCGCCGTCGCAGGGGAGCGCCACTCCTTTGGCCACCAAAGAGCCGCTCTTCACTGGCAGAGCAATTCTGAGAATCACGCTGCCGGTGAAGAGTGGCTCTTGTGTGGCCAAAGGAGTGAAGCTCCCCTGCGACGGCAGAGGAGGAAGAAGAATATTGGATGCGATGGAACTAGAGATCGACAAGAGACCTATTGTTCAATGGTGACATATTTCGTTTCATCAGGGGCCGGAGCTGGCAATAACTATGCCCTCACCTCTAGTGTCAGGGCAAAGCCAGCATCCCATGTGGAAACAATTACCTTAGATGTGGGCGTTTTACAAGGCAGGCAAGTATCCAATGGTTGTTGTAGAAGCTAACAAGCCAACAACACAATCTCCTCTTTTCATTTTCCTCCGAATAGTACGTAAAACCCTATTAGGGTTTTAAACCCTTCTAGGGTTTAACTCATGCAATGCATTGAATTGATTCATTTCTTGTGTGCAGGTCCCAGAGTAGCCATGACAATGATAGTACAGGCCGTATGTCAGTATTAGCTGCACCAATTTCAATCTTGTCTACTGTTCATTCTCATCGAATAATATTTTTCTTTCTCTGCGCTCTGTGCTTCGTATTGCAGTGTTGGACATAATTTGTAGCTAACACAGATCTATACCATACATATTCATGAAGGATCATATGCCATGGAACAATTCTATGGAGATACGATGTAGCCAGTAAAGGTTAAAGGTTACTTGAGGTCATGGAAAAGCATGACCTGGTTCATCTCAGCCTGGGTAGGGAAATTAACTCATGGACTAGTAATGGGTAGTGGGCACGGTTTACGCTACATGGGAGATGCAATTTGCTTCTTAAGTATCCCTATTGCGAGTTGTGTTGTAAATTACAGCTGAAATACTTGAGATATAAAAGGTGATGTCTTTGTTTTTTTTTGTTTTCTTTACATTGGTCAAGAGGGTTTATTTATTTATTTATAATTATGCATATTTCATAAATGGTAAAAGTGGTAAACCCTTTACCTTAATTTCAAATATTTAGCTAAGAAATTGTACTAAAATCTTTTTTGAAAAAATAAATCAAATTTATTATACAAATTATTAAAATGAAAACCTATTCATATAGTTTAAAGGTGGATTGTCAAAGAATGAAAGCATCATCTGTTAAATGGTTTTTCAAAAGATAATATGCCAATTAATATTATTATAGTACAGCATGAGTGGGCCTAATGGTTAAGAGCATGTGTCAAATTTATCTATTTTATTGAACATTCATGTTTGGTTTAATTTGAAATATCAATTTAAGAGGAATATGCAACATTTCATCAATTAAAGTTGAATGAAAATTACTTTAATAAATAATAAATTTATTATAATGGTGAATATAATTTATTTAGTTCTTTTTAGCATGTTAAATCATATAATATATTAAAGTGTGTTTAGTATAAGAGTATAGATCCATCTTAAAAGGGGAGATAGATCAAGTCTCTCCAAATAAAAAACCCTTTTTAGATTGTAAAAGTTGAGGAAGCATTTTAATTTATCTAATTTGTGTAGTTTTATATATATGTCCTAGTAAATGTACATGTTATTTTTTATGATATTTTATTATTTTTTAAAAAGGACATGTGTCATCTCTAGGATGAGCACAGAAGTAGTTACACATCTCCCCCTAATGGAGAATGAGCTTCTTCGGCACAATAAATTGACATACATAAACAACCAATAAACCACTAATAAACAATGATAACACACGTGTGGCTTTTAGAGTTGCAACATAAAAATTTGGATAGCATTGGTACACTTCCTATCATTGGTACAATATAAAATGTTATTTATAGATTCTTCTGGGCTGACCCAACTGAAAGGGTTTACATTGATTATTTTAAGGTACTTTACAGGATTTATTACAATAATAATATCCCAAAAGGGAACACAATAATAATACAACAATGACACATCAAAAATACAATAAGCCTATATCTTTTGAAGTTACACAACCTTTGATACTCCCTCTTAACAAGGATGGTATTCTTCTAACACGACAATCGTCATCACAGCTACTACAACTCTGTACTCAGACCATCAACTACTAACATCTCTTGAATCTACACATCATAAAAATTTCTCTCTATGAGAAATCCATCAAGTGGGTACAATCGATAAGCACAAATTACATCACTAGGTGACTACCTATGTTACCACACAATCATCTCGTGAGTGAGGCCTAGGAATATACATTACATCACAGAAAGTGACTACCCGTCATCACATCACATCAAGATCAACATGTGAGTCTAACCTAGGAATATACATTACATCACACATAATTATTACCCGCTAACATGCCACATCATGTGGAGAACAATTCAGGCCTGAAACCTACGTCTTTGCACATCAGGGAAACACGACTTTATGAGTGTAGCCTAGAGGAATATACGTTATGTCACACACAGTGACTACTAGCTACCATGTCACCTCATGTGGAGATCATCCCGGGTCTGCAACCCGTGTCTTTGCACATGTGTGTATGCCTACCATAAAATCCTCGTGAGTGTATCCTAGGAGTATACATTATGTCACACATAGTGAATACATGCCATCACATCACCTCATGTGGGGATTAGAGAAATCCCATAGACTGCATATTTGCACATGTTCTATGGCCCTCACCAGTCCTTATTTCGAGGAACATTGATGTGGAAAAATCCAAGCTTAACACTGAAGCACTCAAACATCACTCTCGATAGAGATTTGGTCAACACATAGGATATTTGCTCATTTGTTGCCACATGTTGGAGCCTCACTACTCCTCTCTGCACCATATCCATGATTTAGTGATACATGATCTCAATGTGCTTCCACTTGTCATTAAACACTAGACTCTTGGACAACTTCACACAAATCTAGTTGTCGCAAAAAATGCAAGTCACCTCTAATTTGGTATCAAACAATCTTGCATGTAGATTCAAAATCCACACTGCCTCAAATCTAGATTAACAAGATACAATGTACTCTGTCTTTGTTTTACTCAATGCCACTCTCATCTTCTTCCTACTAAACTAGGAAATCATGTCAGACTCCAAACTGAAGCAGCATCTCGAATTGCTCTTCTTTTCTGTGACACTACCAACCCAATATGAGTCAACATAGCCCTACAAGATAATCCTGTGATCTGTCCCATATTAGATTCCATAATCAATCATACCCTTTAGGTATCTTGACACACGCTTTGTAGCAACTAGGTGAACACATCTTGGATCTACCATGAACTAACTCAATGTGTTCATGACAAGGCATATATATGGCCTTGTGTTTGTTAGGTACATCAATGAACCAATCATATCCTTGTATACTATGGCATCAACTATCTCTAAAGTAGTATCACAAAACAACTTCAATTCCGATGCCATCACTGTAGCCATGGCCTTGCAATCCATCATCCTGAATGTCTTCAATATCTCTACCATACATTTTCCTTGACTAAGGAAAATATCATCTGGATTCTACCACACCTATAGACATAATAAATAGTGCATCATACCTAGGTCTTTCATCTTGAACTATGTCGCAATATTATTTTTCATTTATGCAATGATCTTCTTGTCACCTATTAGTAATAGGTCAATCATTGGTTTTCCATCCTCAACCTTGAAGTAAAGGTTGGAATCCACCATACTCTTGGTAAATCCCAAGATCGTCATAAATCCATCTATCTTGTCGTACAATGTCCTAGGTTCTTAAGGATGACAACATAACTGAATTGAAAAGAGAAGTTGATGATTTAAAAAGTAAAGTGAAGTCATTAAAGATATATTCCCAAGGGGAAGAGTTGTTGAGAAGAATCACTTAGGATACATGAGACAAGATAGCCCAGATATTTAATGAAAAGTGGGATTTTATGGACTTAATCACTACTAACAAGGATATATACAAGTCATCCATGAAAAAAATAAAGCTACTAGTTTCTACCTTGGGAGACAAGCCCAACTAGGAAAGAGAGACCATTGATTACTTAAATATAAGAACTAACAAACAGTTAGAAGAGACATAATTAAATAAAAAAAACATAAGTAATCAAAATTGCATAAAGGATGATCTTCCAGCAAACATTCTATAGGGTAATGAAAATTAATAAAAACAACCTTGCAGATGATATAAATAATTCAAGACCATGTTTAATGGAGTTACTAATATGAGATTACCTCTACTATGGGATGGAAATTCAGAATTCTATTCTAACGAGGAATACATGAACAAGCTAAAAGAAAAGAGAAATGCAAAGTCAGAAGAGGAGTTAGAAATAATAATGAGTGGTGATTAAGCATTTGAAAGACTCAATCTCCCTTTCCAGATTTGGACAAGATTAAAAACCATTTTCAGGGAAATGATGCCACTGACTTATGAAAGGAATTATGAGGCTAAATTAGCAATAGAGAACCTCAAAGCTAACAACATACTAGTAGGGAAGGATTATAATCTTGTTATCATGTATCATAAAATAGCCTTTCCACCTCGGAAACAATGTTCATCTCAACAAGCACATGGGTCATCTTCACACTAGCCTCAAACTGCACAATAGGCTACCCCTACAAGCAGTTCACACAAGTACCACACGAAGAAAAACAACACGTGGGACAAACTACAGATTTGGCATTTATGACACCTAGAGGTTCAATATAGCTTGGAGATCCCACATATAATGAAATGACACACTTCCTTGACATATCCACTCTAAAAAAGGGGCTTGCACCTCTAGATATTTGATCCCTTTCGGTGCTTGTAGATCCCCTTTTAGATGGATGGATCTATGCTAGTTTTAATATAATGTTTTTTGGGGTGTAGTTAGGTAGGGTAATTGTTTTTTAAATTGTGTTTAATATAATGATTTTCCGGGGGTTAATTTTTTTTTTTAAATGTAATGACGAGGGAGGGTTTAGGGAATTAGGAGCTTCATGTACAATTTGATATATTACATATGGAAACATATTTCAATTTTTTTTGTTTTTTTTATTATTCATTTTTTTTTTAAAGTATGCTTCTTTATGTTAGTTGTCCTAATTATTTTTTTGTTTTTAGTGATTAGGTACAACAATATGATGCTCCTTACAAAAAGGAAGAAATTTCATATCCATTGATAATATCCACTACATGCAATTACATCAAGCAAAGAATTAATTCTATTCAAGTTCTTTCGATGAATTGCAAGAAGTCAAAGGAGAGTTTAGTGAAACACTTGTGGCGAAGATGTCTAAAGAGCCTCAACCACCATTGAGAGGGGTGTTTGGAAATGATCACTTTGGGCATCTTGCAGACATAGAAGACCAAATGGAAGAGGACATTGATGTCCCTCAGGAAATCTAAGCTCCAGAAAATCCCAATTTCAATGAAGAATTTGGCCTCATTGATATTGTTTATTAGTTTAATGTCTTGAAGAAAATGTTAAATTTGACAACTTTTTGATAAGATATATTAATACTATTTTGAATTTCAGACTTTATTTTAGAAATAAAATTTCTATATATAATGTTTTTAATACGGTATTTACAAATATATGGCATAGTTTTTCTTGAATTTATGTGAATCATAACAATTTGGAATATAGTATGAAATAATATCATTTTTATACAAAACATCTATGAAAATCCATTAAAAATGGTTGTAAATGTCTTTATTTTCCATAATTTGTTAGAATTTTGTCAATAAAAAGGCTTAATTTTCCTATAAAAATGTCTCATTTTAAAGAAAAAATTGCAAAATGTATATGTTTTTCAATATACTTGCTTCTAAACGGATGTTATTTTGTTAAATGTCTAAAAAACACACTTGAAAATAAAAAGTAATAATATTTTATGACAAAGATGATTCAAAGGCCCAAAAAAATGCCCTAAAATGAAAATGTGTGATACTGGTATCAACCCTTTTTTAAATGGAGGTAAAAATAGATTCTAAAATTAGGAGAGAGAAAAACGAGAACTGTGTCGAGTTCTCGTTTCATAGTATAAGTGGTTAGTAGTGAAAAACTATACAAATCCCTCCTCCACCCCATCAAGTAAGTCTCTATCCTAAAATAGAAACCTAAATGCTATCTTCCTCCCTTGTGAAATCTCTCCATCCATGTGAGGAGGAACTCTATGTGAGGTTGCACCATTGAGCCATTATTGACTGTATAACTTGGGGTTCAAGGAGTGGGCCAAGTACTACAAAGGTGTGCAATTCTTATCCCACATGGATATAAGAATATCATAAATGGTGGACCAAAATTTCTTTGATGATGTCTCGTACTCGGGACACTTATTCGCCATAGCAATGGTCCTCATGGACTCAATCATGGAATCCCACCCCTCATGAACATCCGCTAGGATGGGATGGTCGGTGTCTGCAAAGAAAAAAAAATAAATGAGTGGCTCCATGATCTTAATGGTAATATCCACCCTCTCCCACCAAACATCATCTAATACTATGTCCTTCACATTTTTTGAAGAACTTTGATCTGTCTTTCTCCAAAAATACCAATACTCTAAAATCACCATGGAACCAAGAGCGGTTTTGACCTCCCTCAACCTATTGAGCATGATGAATGAGGAAGAAAATAGAGTATTTGCAATCTTTGGCAATGGAATATGTGTGTACTCTCTGTAGATGGTGAGGGAATTTGTGTGGTTTTGTACAAATTTACAGATATGGCATGCATCCTCAATAATGTTGCCAATCCATGTCACATCTAAAGCAATGGATTTGAGTGCCAAGTTCAAGGAATGGACAATGCAAGGTGTCCAAAAAATCTGTAAGAGAAAGACAAACAAGTATAAATGACTCTACAACACTAACAACTCAAATGATTAAAATGACCTTTCACCTAGCTAAATTTTGTGATAAATGCAAAGTTCAAACAGTGAACAAATTAGCAATGAAAGGTGTCCAAAATGAAAATACCCGTGGATATTTAGTTTCCACAATCATGTCAGTGACCTTGAAAACAAGAGCATTGTTTGTGATTTATTGTACCCAAGAATCAACACCTACTCCTTCAATGACTTTGATGAATAAATCACCCATAAAATGTGCATCCTTGTATTTCCCAAGAGCATCCACCACTTTCAAGAACACCGGTCCATTTTGGGAAGATACCATGAAATTGATGAGTGGATAGCATGATGGAGCCGTCCATCCATAAGAAACAATACTCGCTCCAAATAAGGGCCATGTTGCTCTAATTGGATCAAGAATTTTGTCCACCTCCTTCCTTTCCTTAACCAACAATGTGGTTCTAAGATTCTCCGAACTAGGTGGCACATAACCAGATGGAACTCGTTAACTGATAGTTTGACACATCTCAAAAACAAATGGTGGCCGTGCAACATTGAATGAGATGAAGTTGAGGTCAAAAAAGAATGCAATGGTGAAGCCTACCTCTTCTCCCACATTTCGTTGGAAAATATTGTCCATTGGACCACTTGAAGATGGCATCTTTCTTAATGAATATGTATCACCTTTGCTAGGTGGAAATGGAGGTCGAATGGTAGAGGTTTTCCTTAAGAATGGAAGAGGATCCTCATTCTTTTTCTTGCTTCATGTTGCTACATTTCCTAAGCCTTCTTGATCCTCCTTTCCCACTCTCTACTTTGGGTAACACTCACACATTTACATGAAGAAATCCCACAAGAAAGAAGACCCAAAAAATGGCGCTTAACTCAGTAGTATGTGCTCTTAAAATCATTCTTCCAAAAATTACAAGTCCAATACACATTGCCTCCCTCACATAGCTTTGCACTAGGGCCTTCGTTCCTAGTCACATACCTCCACAAAGGGTATTTTTTCTCTTGGCCTTGTTGTCATGCTAAAACAAGGTTCAATGGGGCATGATCTCGACTAGCAGCAGATGGAGCAATAGAAAGATGAGTAGAAGAGCTTGTGTTTGGAGGAATAGGAGGGGATACAATACATGGGTCATTTATCCATTTCCTTTTCCCTTTAGCTCCTTCCCTAGCTGAATGAGACATTGTTCTTCTTGTTTGATGGTGGAGCTTGCAATCCACCCAACCAAATCCACCTTCAATGGACTTTAAAACCCTTTCGAAGCCTTCAAATATTATTCACATGAAAAAAAACACTCTTTGAACTCTCTCTCTATTTACAAATGTCAAAATGAAAGTGAAAAATCGATTTTAAAGAGGGATCGCGCGTCTTTTTTCCATTTTGCGTGTCTTGTTTTCAAGACACACACTAACAGTCCCTGGACACATGTGTCTGAACACGTGAAACATTGCAAATATGTGTCAGACACGCTCTATTAGTGTGTCCATCTTCGACATGCGGACACATGACATGTAGCCGAAAAGTAGTGTGTCTAGTTTCTTAGGTTTTGAATTGATTTTAATGCTCGGACTCAGAACAACAAACCATAAAACCATGGTGTTAGAAATCAAAATGGATTTTGAAGACCAAATTGTGCATCTGAGTAGTTGAAGCCTTTTGATATAGGTATTTATGGAATTTAGTGCCATTGAGATGTAATTTTTTAATTTAATGAAAAATTGGCATTGCACATGATCTCGGAAGTTATTCTCTTCTTCTTAGCTATACTCGCAGGTAGAGGGGTAGGTCAGTGTTTCCCCCCAAATCCTAACAAGATCTATTTTTACCTATACACTGCATGGAATCATCCCATTCCTTGAGTATCATCCTGAATCCTTGCTCATATTTCAACCATAAAATGCCCTTCTAGACATATACACTATGGAGCTTCAAATTGTAGGAACACATGTGATTTTATTTATGCCCTGGAAAGTTTTCTCATCATTTGAATTGATTCCAAATCTTTTCATAAGATCTTGGCTTAAGCTGAGAGTCTGATTCAAATTTTGGATCAAATTTTATTTTAGTTTTATTTCATATCTATATTACCCACCCATACGGAATCATACTCAAATATTTCGGTTTCCAATAAAGAATATAGAGCAATTCAATGGCTCTATCTCCTTCACCACGAAATGGCACTACATAATCGAAGGTGACCCCCAATTGTACTCCCAACTTTAGGTCTTGTTTGACTTTCATGCCTCGTCCGAGCATATATATTTCACCGAATAACATTAAACCTCCTCCTAATGCAATTTTTTCACAGAGAATCGAGTGGAAGTCATGGGGCGAAGAGAATGGTGAAGAAGAGTGCAACTCAACTTCTCCCTAATGGAACTACAGTTCAACTGAGAATGAAATTGGGTTACAGGTACTTTACACTTGATGGGGTTTCTATCGGAGAGAAGGATGGATTGGACCCATTTTATAACAAGTTTGTTGAGACCAGGGTGAATGGGTTAAAACTGGTGGAAAATGGACTATTATGATGTATGGGCCAACTGGATCAGGGAAGAGTCATACTATGTTTGGTTGCACCAACAAACCGAGGATCATTTATAGGAATTTGCATGATCTATTGAGTGACTATTCAGGTGAGGATGACATGGAAAATGGGGTTTTGAGAAACATGTTTAAGGTAAAGGTTATCGTTTTAGAGATCTACAATGAGGAAATTTATGACCTCCTTGCCAACAATGCTTTTTCCTCTGGAATTGATGTGGGATGGTCCAAGAATTTGAATGGAGGGTTTGTGTGGTCTATGTGGATTTTAGCAATGCAATATACAATAGGTTCAATGGGTCTCCTAGAATCAACAAGTAAGTGATATCCCATAGGAAAAACTGTTGAATGAGGTCGTGGTGTACCCAATATGTCATCTATTTTCTTCTCAATTTCTTGTGCACGGAGAATAGCTTCCTGGTATTCTCTACGTTCTTCTTCATTTGGTGAAACTTCTTCATAATAGTTTCAACAGGTGCCAAACGAGGCAATGGCTTGTCCTATAGAGGTATCCCAAAATGGAGCATTAGGACCATAATCTAGATGGGTAATATCATTAACATGACCTTATATGGGAGAACGGATTGAAGTACTACCCCAATAAGGTTATTGGGCCTAGGGAGGCGCGTACGAAGGATATGGATCTCCGCTTTCTGCAACCACATTTTCTCCCACTTGGGAGTTGGTAGTAGCTCCTTGGTCGATAGCTTCAAGAGGATTTTCTCCCGAAACAGGAATAAAATTAGGTAGCAAGTCCAGTACTCTTCTGAACTGTCTTAATTCAGCTAGTTTGTACAGCTCATATCTAACCTAGGGTCTCAAAACTAGAAAACACACCAAAAAATTTCCCTACTCAAGCTATAGGCCAAACAAGCAAACTTGAATGACAGAAGGAGTTCAGATAGTCAGGTCTCTCACCAGGATTGTCAAGAAGGTGCCACTCATGATATACCTCAAGGGTACGTGCGTAGTAATATCCCTGAATGTTGTTTTCGATGTATGGCTCCAAGAAAGACGACCAAAAGGCTTTTCTCAGATAGATCATGGGGGCTTCACTTGTTGGCCAATATCCTATTATGTTAGTTCATATTGTGGGTTTTAAAATTATCAAAAATCGAACCAATATATTGTAGGTATTGGGGCGGTGAGGGGTTTAAGGTGAAGGTGGGTAGGGTGGTTTATAAGGATTGACGTATAAAAAGGGGTTTGGAGGAGGTTGTAAGTATTAGGAAGGGGTTTCAACAAAAATAGTTTGGGTCAATATCTCTTGAAATTAAGGGTATTCTTTAATATCCCATGATTGCATGTGCTATGTGAGAGGTTCACTAAGTGATGTCCCTATGAGATAGATAAGGTATCCTAGTGGGGTCTCCTATTATACGCAAGGTATGTGGGAGCTCAATTCTGTAGTAGTGTTTTGTAATGCATAACCGTTCACAAGAGGCCCTCCTATATACAATCGATTACGTGAAGTACCTTACCTCAAGGGTACGTTAAAGGTCATTCGATATATTGATGGTACGTGGAAGATCCGTGCGAGTCCCGGGATGTAATGTGGATGAGTAATGACAGCTCCTATGCTTAATGACGCTCGAACACATCTCTAGTCTATCACTCAAATTGCTATGTAAATTTTAACCTATAACTACCATTAATTCTAAAGTGAACGGTTAGGTGAATGCATGGAATTTTGACAGAAAAAGTAAAACCATGTAGTATGTAGATGCAAATATTTCACTTTACCATTCGTGGTATGCCTACCTATGGGAGGGAAAGAGAGTATTTTCTTTTCATTTGAAAAACCAAAAATTCCCAAACAACTATTTTGAACAAATCAAAATCAAAGACAAGCAACACATTCCAAACTCATTTTTCTTTTCGAAAGTTATCAAAGGGGTAAGAGTCTCTTTTCCTAAAAGAAAAACAATGACCTAATCTCTATCAAAAAAAATTCTTTTTAAAAGGAAAAAGAAGTCCTCTATGGAAAAATGAAATTAAGATGATAAGAAAATGGTTTTTTTTTTCAGTCTTTATAAAAGAAATGAAAAGAGAACTAACTGAAACCTAAGCTTTTAAAAAATTCCTTTCAAAATCACAACCAACAAGCATGGAAGCAAATAAATAATCAACAAGCCTAATCTAGATTTTGAATTCTTCAACCAAACCAATATTTTACCACAAAATTTCTTAACCATGAGCATTCATATTCTAACGAACAAGCCTGACAGTGCAGCGCTGAAAGCAAACAAACTGAGCTTTTTGCAAAAAATGATAAAAAACTAGTTCTCGAACAAGGCCTACCAGGCACCATGCTGGATGGGTCTTGATAGAGCGGTTCTAGACGAGCACCGCTTCTAGTTAATGGGACTCAGGCAGTGGCACCACTTATGGCTAACAAAGATTAGGCGGTGCCACCGCTTGTTGCCAACAGCACATGTCTGGTTCCCTGAATGGATCCAAAACACAAGGAGAATGAAAAATCAAGTTAGATATTGATCAAATAAAGTTAAATATTGATGAATTGATAGTAAAAAAGAGCATATAAAGTCGAAATAGTTCAGAACTAAATTGATTTGAAAGTTTCAAACCAAAATTCACTAAGTCAGATGGCATATCTGACTGAAGAGAGTTGGAGATGGAGCCTGGATTCAGACAAGAGTTCAAGGACCGAGGAAGATCAGATCAATTGAAATTTTCTTTGCTCCCTAGCAGAGTCACCAGATTTTTTATCAGGAATATTGTACCTTCCACGGACAAAAGTTGTTCCTCTGGTCTGAGTGGTTCAGATCCAGAACAAATGATTGAATGACAAAGGATGAAGACCTTCCCTGAATGCTGTAGACACTTGGAATACTACTTTGATCATGAACCTGTGTACCTGTAAACATGTCAAACATAAAAGCACATCAAAGATGCCAGAAAATCATCTACATATTCATACTAGTGACTAAGGAATCTAGTAGCATATACATGTGTAATCAAAACAACAGATATGTGGGATGGAAATCAGCTTTGCATTAAGAATGTGTGAAGAAGCTTACAACCAATTCCTTAGTGTCGACAAGCTCCTCCACAAGACAAACACTTCATCCCCATAAGCTCCAACTTGCTCTCTATGCTCTCCAATGATTTGGACAAGGTAGTCAATTCAACAGCATAACAATACCTATTTAGTTCTCCCCCTCAACTATGGATATGAGCTTGTATTTATAAGGCTCAATGGATAGGGATAGTTAAGAGAATTTTGGGTGAGGTGGCTCCAAGATCCTATCAAGGTGGATCTTGAGCTCAAAATAACCCATATTGATAGGGATAAGGGAGGACACAAGAATCATGATCTAGAAGCCTAAAAAAACTTGTCTTTTCCCATTTTACCTAGGGTACCGCTTTTCTTCCCTTATGACAGAGCAGTTTAGGTGAGAACTAATTTAATAACGAAGCCTATAGGTAGTGTCACCACTTCTCTATAATAGGATGCAGGTGGTGTTGAACAGGGTACCACTCATCAGCCAAAAGGTAAGTGCGGTGCTAGGTTTTCTCAAGTAGAATTTCCAAACAGAGCAAGTTTCCACTCCAAGTTTTGGGATTAAGGGAAAACAGAGGGGTCAAGGATCTCATCACATGATGGTGACAGGATTTAGGTATAACACCTAGACATATGCAAAACAAAAAAATACCATCACAGGTCAAGAATCCCTACACTATTACACCCAAGGTTAACCTCCCATTGAAGGAAAACGATCCAAGAAGAGCCTTAGGCTTACCAGAAATGAGTCATGGTTCATATTAAAGTAAGATATGCATTGCCATCATGCCCAGGTAACAAACATCATGTAAGAACAGTGATAAAATACCCATAATTAATTCTTAAACTCTAAATCATTTTGGTGATACTATGAATCAAAATTATACCAAATAGGAATCCCTTATTACCTGCATTAGAGTAAATAAGCTTCCAATAAGCGAAATGTGGTTAGGTTCTTTCACTCCAGATCACCAAAGATAAATATGGAGGCTGTGCATAGCATCTAACAACCATCATAAACTAAAATTTGGAGCAAGTAAGTAGGGTCATCTAGAGTAAGGAAATCCCAAGCTTCCCTCTCCCACAAATGCACAAATGAACCCCAAACACTCATCAAACCTTGTTTTGGTAAACAAAATGTTAAAGAAAAGTAACTGTGAAAGATATTATATTTTGTAGTTTTATTATTATTCCTCCTTTCGGAGATGTTATTCCTCTAACAGGAGATTCCATTGATGTAATTGGTCATGTAAAGTATTCGGAGGTAAAAGTTATGTTGTAAGTTGGGTGAGTAGTTTCGACAAAAATATTATTAAAATGTTATTTTGTGTCTCCCAATGAAAGTCATCTCTATTGGGTTATTAGAAATCCCATTTGATGTGTATAAATAAATGAGGATCCCTTCTCATTTGAGCATACTTCTCACTAAATAATTTACGTAAGAGAGAGAGAGAGAGAGAGAGAGAGAGAAGCAACAGTATTCCAGGGAGAGGAAGCTTATATTCTTTTTCTTCGGGTATTACGTTGTACTTTTTTGAAATCTACGTCAATGAATATTTTATGGGTTTTCTTCCGTATGAGGGTTTCCTAGGATAAATATTTCTTTTCTTTTGTGTGGCCATGGTTCTCTCTCTTTCAGTGATATTTTTTCATATGGTTATGATGTTATGATGATAAATGTTTTGGATATTGTATAACCATGAAAATATTAACATGGTATCAAATCCACCTTGAAGTAAGTCTATATGCAGCTGAAACACTACCACAACTACTAGTACTCAAGATTAGGGTAAATTCATGTTTGAAAACCCTAGAGAGAAAAATTTGGTTGTCTTGGAATTTTTTCTATAACTCAATTTTGGAGAATTCTAAGGAGATGAAATTTGGACAAGTCAAAGATGAAATATTGATGTACCTTGTGCAAGAATTTCATACTCATGTTTGTTTTACTTTAGGATATGTGATTCCTCCAAAACAAGGTTCCAACCTCCTCCATAATTCAGTGTTAAAGAGGTGACCTAGGGATAACTTTTATATCTCACTCTAGTAATATCCAAATCAAATTTAGTAAGAGTTTACATATAGGGAAAGAAATATAGTTTCTATGGTGTGAATCCTCTAGAAGTTTTCTATACTGAAGCAGTCCACAAACAGGTCAGCTAATCAACTTTATATCATCCATCTATGAATATTTAAATCAGCCACATATGAATCTATATATAAAAAATATATGAATATCAATAATAAATCATCCACATAAAATAATCAACCATAAGAGAGAAGATATACCTTGGGAAAACCCTCCAAACATGGAGGATGAAAAACCTAGCAATTCTTTGAGTACGATAGATAGATTTGTAGATAATGATTTACACCAGATTAGAAGATTTCCTGATAAAATATATCACCACAGCAATAGAGAAGAGATATCCTAAGAATACATGCAAAAACAACTGTATGCAACTATGTGTTAGAATTCCATATGTCTCGCATATTAATAACAAGCCAAAACCAACTAGCATGCAGAAGGGGTTTAACTGGAGGCTCAATAAATACACTTAGATAATATATATCGTGCATTCACTAGGAGTAGAATGTACTAGAACTCCTCTTCATGTAATCATTAGCACACTCCTAAGCTCCAATTTCAAACTGACACTTCATATACTCTTACATGCACAAGATATTTTCCCTCCTTCTTTATTTAGCTTTAACTATATGATAACTAGCTTGAACTGAATGTGATCTTCTTGAAGTGAATGTAAACTGAATGAGCTGAATGTGAACTAAATGAATCGAAATTAATCTTCAACTGAATGTTAGGATACTAATTGAAATATTTGGTACTTCACAATCATTATAACACATACACAAACTCTTTGCATGAATTAAGGAGATGCTCATTCTTAAACTGACACATTGTTTATTTACAACTTAAGCTTAACTAAGGCCTTCATAATTGGAGTTCACTTGAGGGATACATAACCAATTAAAATTATCTCTCTTTCTCTATGCTTTATCTCATTATCATTAATTAAATACTACATGGTCCACATGTGTTATTAAAAATTTATCCATCTTATCATATAATAAATAGAATGATTATTCCATATTGATGATCATATCATATTACATTGGGACATATAATCACATGCTAAATTAGATCACTCTAGGGGTAGTTAATCCCTAAAGGAGACTTATATAATTCAGTAAGCATGATTAGTAATACATCACATAGTAGAACTACTTTACCAAGTAAAGGATGCCACCTCAAAACAATGAGGATCTTTGTAGGAATTGATATTACTCACAAGTATACTGTCTTGATATTACTCACAATACAAACTTGATATTACATACAAGTTCACAGACTTGATATTACTCACAAGTCTATTCTTGATATTACTCACATGACTTAGCTTGATATTACTCACAATATTTACAACATCACCACCTCAATCAGATGAGGATACATTAGAGGAAATTTGGGGTCTAAAATGGGCCTTATAAGAAAACGTGCCAAAATAAGTTTTTGTGAGTTGGAATTCAAGAACCAATAGAATTTCAATAAAATAAGTCAACCATAATGGTTGAATTGGCATATTTGTCATTAAAAAAAACTACTTTTTTTGTTCGTATTTTCGACATATCTCATTGTGTTTTTACTCAAATTTCGATCGGGAGAGCTCGTTGGATGCGGAATTTGATTCCGCATCCAACGAGTACCCACACTGCATACTTTTGATGGACACCGCTACCCCAAAAACAAGAAATACCTGGAAAAACGTGATGATGACATCATCATCACATTTTTCCAGGTATTTCTTGTTTTTGGGGTAGCGGGGTCCATCAAAAGTATGCAGTGTNGGACTTGATATAACTCACAAGTATGACTTGAAACTAATTAAGAGTCCAAAGAGTGACTCCTGATGTTGTACAATCAATACTCCCTCTCAGTGAGGGAGACATTCTCTGACATACCAATATTATCTCGGAAGTATCTGAATTCTGTCATAGATAGAGGGTGTGTTAATACATCTACAATCTTCTCACGAGTAGAAAGGTACTAAAGTTTTACAATTCCTTTATGGACCATATATTGAATGGAGTGATACTTTATTTATATGTGTTTTGATTTGTCATGAAACACCGGATTTTCAGAGATATTTATACAACTCTAGTTGTCACACATAATCACTGTAGGCTCAATATTTTCACTGAAAAATCCTTCAAATATATTTCTCAGCCACACTGCTTCTATGCAACCAGTACTAGAAGCAATGTACCAAGGTTCAGTGGTACTCTAGGAAACAGAGACCTACTTTCTACTTGACCAAGAAATCATAGGATAACCTAAGTTGAAACAATAATTGAAAGCGATATTCCAATCAATAATGCTTCCACCTGAATTAAAGTTAGTATAACCAAGTAATAATACCCCTCCACTAGAGGAATACTTGAGTCCATAAGCAATCATACCATAGAGGTACCTTAAAACATGCTTTGTTGAAACCTAGTGTATGTGTCTTGGATCTTCCTTGAACTGCCTCAAAATTCTAATTACATAGAAAGTATATGGTCTCGAGTGTACCAGGTACATTAGAGAGCCAATGAAATGTTTGTATAGAGTAGCATCTATTGGATACTATCAAGTCTTAGTATCATGAAGTCTCCTCAAGTTGGAAACCATTAAAGTACTCATGTATTTACAATTTTCCATGGTGAATCTGCGCAATATGTCCATAGTGTACCTCCCTTGATGTAGAAATATATCATCATTCTGTTAGAATAATCAACCCATATTTTACCCACTTAGACATTAATTTAATTATTTCTGTCTTATTTGCCTAGTTCATGTGTCCCACCTTGTGCAAGTTGTCATTTGGCTATCCATAATGGTCAAACTTGCCTTATTTGACTCATGTAGAGCATGGGAAAGCCTAAGGAATCAAATTTGCTTTATTCCTGGCCTCCTAGGTGCCTTTCTGCTTTTTCTGCTTTATTGCCTGCTTTTTCAGTGTTTTAAGGCAAAAGGAAAAGCTAGACTAGGTGAGGTTGACTATTTTTTTGTCCTACACATACTCCTCTCTTTTCTCCATACAAAAGCATGTATGAGCTGCCATTCCACCACTCTTTAGCTTGCCTAATAATTTTTGCCAATTCGTGAGCTCCATGACAGATTTGGGATCAACTTTTTACACCTATGGGGGATTTGCTTATTTTTGGTAAGCCTGCTTTATGCTAGATTCGAATTGCTCCTCATGCATTAAAATCCCTGATCTATTTTATTTATTAAGAAAACTATGTTATTACAGGGTTGGCTATTGTACACTGATTTAATACAGTTTAGTGTTCAGCTCCATTTTTCAGTCTCTTTGTGAGTGATTTTGCATGATCAATTGTTAATTGTTGTGAGTAAAATTAATCTATCACCTGGTTCAATTTCCACATGGTATCAGAGCCATTGTAGGTTGTTTGTCTCCTTCAAAAATTGTTTTGCAGGTTCGACATCAAAGACTGGGAGCCTTCTACTGACAGCCGGGACAGATTTTCTAAGCTATGGATCAATCACAGAAAACTATCTTGACTCCTTTAAATTTATTTGAATTGAAAGCAGAGATGGAGATACTATTGAGAGTGAAAGGCCTCTACAAGGTGACTATGGAAACAGAAGAAGAGCCCAATGCAGCTGCAGAGAAGATAAAATTGCACAATAGGAGGGATGAGGCTTATGGCCTCCTGTGTCTGAGTATTTCCAGAGACCTCCTTTTCCATCTCGATGGATTGACATCACCAAATGAAGTATGGGAGAATATTGCTGATCTTTTTGGAAAGACAGATGAGATGAGGGGACATCAAATTGAAAATGAGCTGATTTCTGTGAGTCCAACAAGCTTTGAATCCCTACAGCTATATTTCTCCAAGTTCAAAGCACTAGTTTTGCAGCTGAAACAGTGTGGTATCGAAAAGAAATATGATCAGATCGTACTGGCCATCCTCTCGAAGCTGGGCCCTGATTATTCAGTGTTTGTTTCGACCTTCTATGCCACAAAATTGACAGCTCGAACCTGGAAGATTCCTAGCCTTGCAGATTTCATGGAATCTCTCACACAAGAACAGGACAAGCTGGTGATGATGGGCACCATCAAACCATCCAAAGATCAAGCTTTGATTGCTGGAGATTCGAAGGTGGATTCAAAAGGCAAAAATAAAGCTAAAAAGCCACCTGAGCAAAAGAGAGACAAGAAACAGTCTCGGAAGGATCTACAAGGTCCCAAGAAGAATTACCAGAAGAAGAAGAACAAAGGTGAAATGAACAAGTGTGCATACTGCCATAAGGGCAATCACTTTGAAATCTCTTGTATGAAAAAGCAGATAGACATGCTAACCCAACTCCTGGAGAAGAATGGCATCTCCCTTCCAGAAAGCTCAAAGAAGAGAGAAGGAGGATCAAGTTCAGATGACAGAGAGAGAGTTCATGCTCTAGTTGCTGGCACATCAAGCTCACCCAGTTTTATCATCGATTCTTTAGCTTCAAGACACATGGTTTCGACTAAGGATTCCTTCTCCTCACTGGATATGTCGAAAGGACCATCTAATGTACTGGAAGATGACTCTCTCACTGAAAGCAAAGGCAAAGGAAGGATAGATCTTGATCATGGTTAGTTCGACAATGTACTGTATGTGCCTGGTCTCACCTCCAACCTCCTTTCAGTGTACCAGATGACCCACAATGGGTCCCCTAAGAAGGTCATATTCTCCCCCGATGAAGTTGAGATCACAGAGATTTCAACTAGTAGAGTCATTGCAAAAGGAGTTGCGAATCATGCTCAAAAGATATACATGTTCTCACACTTCCTACCTTACTCAAACCCCTCTGCTCTTCTCATTCATGCTAATGAATCCAGCAAGCTGTGGCATGAAATATTCGGCCACCTAAATTACAAGTATCTATCTAATCTTAGTGAAAAAGAGATGGTCATAGGGTTTCCCAAGATAAAATTTTCCAAAGGAGTCTACCAAGGTTGTATCCTAGGAAAACACCCAGAGCACAAATTTGAGAGAGCTAGTCATGAGAGAACCTCTGCACCCCTTGAGCTGATCCATAGTGATGTTGTTGGCCCATTTCCTCATATGTCCATGAGTCAGGCCAAATATGCATTGACCTTCATTGATGACTTTTCCAAGTATTGCTGGGTTCACTTCCTGAAACACAAGTCTGAAGTTTTTGGCCTATTCAAAGTCTTTAAGGCTTTGGTTGAAAACCAGTCTGGAAGGAAACTCAAGGCCCTCAGATATGACAATGGTGGTGAGTATGTCAAGTTTGAGTTTATTAACTATTGTGCATATGCAGGTATTCAAATGCAGCATTCTATCCCTTACACACCACATCAAAATGGTGTTGCTGAGAGGAAGAACAGATCACTGAAGGAGATCGCAACATGCATGATGGAGGCCAAAACTTTGCCACCAAAGTACTGGGCCGAAGCTATCAACTATGCAGACTATATTCAGAATAGGGTGCCTCACAAAAATCTTGATGGCATAACACCCTTCGAAGCATGGAGTGGGCACAAGCCAGATGTGACCCATTTCAGGATTTTTGGCTCAAAGGCTTGGGCTAGAATCCCGACAGAGAAGAGGAAGGCTTTGCAGCCCCAAAGCCAAGAGTGTCTTTTTGTTGGATACTCTGAAGATTCAAAAGGGTACAAGTTGATAAATTTGAGCACAAATAAAGCCTTCATCGAAAGGTGTGTTCAGTTTGAAGAAGAACCCCTTGCAGCAGTGGAAGTTGGTGAAGCCTCTTCGCCACCTGAACCTCAAGAAGTAAGTAAAGAGTTTGTTGAACATGCTGATTCTGATTTTTCTGACTGATATGCATTTATTGCATATCCTAACAGCCCCACAAGGCCAAAATGGGCAGCCAAGACACTACATGCAGCAGGTGAGCTAGTTGGGGATCCCAATGACCCAAGGAGGACTAGATCTCAATTTGAGAATGGTCTGTGCATGAAGGATCCTTTGTTTCCTAAAAAATGATATTTGATGGTGGAGTTTGATCCTCAAACATATGAAGAAGTAGCAGGAGATCCAAGATGGCAAACAACCATGAAGGAGGAGTTTAGCTCACTCCAGAAGAGCAACACATGGGAGCTAGTGGATCTTCCTCCACAGAGAAAACTAGTACAGTGTAAGTGGGTCTATAAGACCAAATTTGCTGCTTATGGTTCACCACTGAAGTACAAGGCTAGATTGGTATCCAAGGGATACTCACAGGTTCATGGCATAGATTACAATGCGACTTTTTCCCCAGTGGAAAAGATAGATTCAATCAGGCTAGCCTTAGCCATTACAGCCTCAAGGCAATGGGAGGTACATCACATGGATGTAAAATGTGCCTTCCTGAATGGAGATCTCATTGAGGAGATATATATGCAGCAGCCTCAAGTTTTTGCTTCTAACCCTTCTCTTGTGTACAAGTTGAGAAAGTCATTGTATGGGCTAAAGCAAGCCCCCAGGGCTTGGTATGCCAAGATCGATAGCTTCTTGCTATCACTGAATTCTGTTCGGTGCAAATCAGATCCAAATGTCTATTTGAAGGTAGTTAATGGTTCATTAATGATCATTGTGTTATATGTTGATGACCTCCTCATTACAGGAAGCTCACAGGCTGAGATTGCTTCCTTAAAAGGAGCTATGAACCAAGCCTTCTCCATGAAAGATTTGGGGCTCTTAAGTCAATTTTTGGGGCTTGAGATCTCTCAAACCAAAGCTGGAATCAAGGTGCACCAGTCCAAATATGCCTTGGACTTGCTAAACAAATTTAGAATGAAGGATTGCAAAGCAAGCAAAACTCCTTTCCTTTCAGGAGTGAAGCTGGAAGAAGCTGATTCTTCACCGATGGTAAACAATACACTGTATAGACAATTGATTGGATGTTTGTTGTATCTGACACATACTAGACCTGATATTTGTTATGAAGTAAGTGTGGCTTCTAGATTCATGGATCAGCCTCAAGACATCCATTGGAAAGCAGCCAAAAGGATCCTTAACTTTGTTCAGGGAACAAGGACACATGGGATCTTCTATAAAGCAAAATCTGATCTTGATTTGATTGGATTTACTGACAGTGATTGGGCAGGTGATAGCACAGACAGAAATTCCACTTCAGGATATTTGTTCATGCTTGCATAAGGGCCAATAAATTGGTCAAGCAAGAAACCGAGTGCCATTGCACTCTCATCTACAGAAGCAGAGTACAGAGGAGTTGTTAATGCAACAACTCAATGTTTATGGTTGCAGGGTTTACTTGGAGAGTGTGGATTCGAACCAGAGTACTCAACTACCATCTACTGTGATAACCAGAGTACCATTCGAATCTACAAGGATCCAATTCAGAAGCAGAGAACCAGACACATTGAGATCCATATGCACTACATCAGAGAACTTGTGCATGATGGCACCATTCACCTACTCTTCTGTTCATCTTCAGAACAAGTAGCTGATATCTTCACCAAATCATTTTGTGAGAAGACTTCAGCAATATCAAATCAGTGTTGGGGATTGCTGATCATGCTGTGCAAGCTTGAGAGAAGACAAGATTCTACAATTTTGTTTTACAGTCCATGTTTAAGGGAGGATTTTCCCAAGTTGGTTTTTCCTCTTTCCTTGTTTAAATGGACATGCAGTATGTAAAGGGTGACTAAGCCTTGTTTCTAGGCCCTATAATTTTCTGTTATATTACTCATAAGTCAGGCTTAAGGGCGGGTGTTAGAATAATCAACCCATATTTTACCCACTTAGACATTAATTTATTATTTATGTCTTATTTGCCTAGTTCATGTGTCCCACCTTGTGCAAGTTGTCATTTGGCTATCCATAATGGTCAAACTTTCCTTATTTGACTCATGTAGCGCATGGGAAAGCCCAAGGAATCAAATCTACTTTATTCCTGGCCTCCTAGGTGCCCTTCTGCTTTTTCTGCTTTATTGCCTGCTTTTTCAGTGTTTTAAGGCAAAAGGAAAAGCTAGACTAGGTGAGGTTGACTAGTTTTTTGTCCTACACATCCTCCTCTCTTTTCTCCATGCAAAAGCATGTATGAGCTGCCATTCCACCACTCTTTAGCTTGCCTAATCCTTTTTTCCAATTCGTGAGCTCCATGACAGATTTGGGATCAGCTTTTTACACCTATGGGGGATTTGCTTATTTTTTGTAAGCCTGCTTTATGCTAGATTCGAATTGCTCCTCATGCATTCGAATCCTTGATGTATGTTATTTATTCAACAACCTATGTTATTACAGGGTTGGCTATTGTACACTGATTTAATGCAGTTTAGTGTTCAGCTCCATTTTTCAATCTCTTTGTGAGTGATTTTGCATGATCAATTGTTAATTGTTGTGAGTAAAATTAATCTATCACTTGGTTCAATTTCCACACATTCCTCTACCAAATCTACAAGACTAGAAAGTAGTGCATCATTCCTAAGTATTTCATCTCAAATTCTAATTTAATCTCCCTCTTACACTCAACAATCAATATTTCCTCCTTAGTGAGTAATATATCATCCGTATACAAAACTAGTATAAAAGGTTGGTTGTCCACTATTTTGAAGTACACGTTTGAATATGATTCACTATTCAAGAAACACTGTTTCTGAATGTATTTATCTATTCGGGCATACCAAGCTTGGGGATCTTGCTTTAACCCATACAGATATTTCTTCAACATGCACACATGGGAATCATTCCCATGAATCATAAATTCCTCAATCTTCTCAATGTAAAGCTCTTCCACAACCTCACCATTGATGAAGGAAGTATTCACATCCATTTGGTGAAGCTTCGATCCTAATAATGATGCAAGTGAAATAATAGATCTAATTATGGTATATTTATCCATAGGAAAAAAGTATCCTCATGATCAATGACCTCTTTCTAAGAGAAAACTCAAGAAACAAAGATGTCTTTTTATTTGTCAACGCTTCCATCTGCAACATGTTTTATCTTATAAATCCATCTAGAAATAACAACTGACTTCATCTCAGGTGTGGGAACAATTTCCAAAACATCTTTCTTTAGTATCGACTAACACTCCTATGTCATAGGATCTTCCCACACTTGTTGATCTGCATCTTCTTCATATGATGGAGTCTATGAGTCACATATGTCACTCATCAATGCAACATATCTAGCCCAACAACATAACTATAAAGTTTATTTCCCTCTTTGGTATATCCCACTAGTTCTCCATGCTTCTTGACATCTTTTAATGCATCTCGGTACCATGTAGCCCTCCTCTTTGCAGGAGATCCTCAACCAGCTAAACTATTTCATCAATGATAGTAACTCTAAATATTCTCTAGGTTTCTCCCTCTGAACATTAGAAGGGGAAGCATCATGATCAAGTTCTTTTGATATACGAGTTTCATACTCATCAGGCTATGTATCATATGCAATTTATTTCTATCTGTTGAAAGCAACTTCCTCATGGAAAGCCATAGCTCGACTAACCTCAATACGTCTCTCACCAAGTACATATATTTTGAACGCTTTTGAGGTGATACTATAGCCCAAAAAATTTCCCTTCTTTCCTGAATTTTCCATATTGATTCTCTTTTCTTTTGGTATCTAAATATATACCGGAAAACCAAAATTCCTCAATTGTCAAATGTCTAGCTTTTCACCAGTGAACACCTCTTCAAGTATTTTCTCTTCAAGGATGGAAGGTGAACTTTCGTTCTAAATTTAAACCATTGTACTAGTAGCTTCTTCCCATAAGGAAGAAGACATATCCTTATCATGTAGCATGGAATTAGAAGCCTCACAAACAATTCTATTCTTTCTCTATAGAACCCCATTCTACTCAAGGTTGTAAGGGATTATTGATTGTCTACAAATCCATCCATCACTACAAAATTCATTCAAAGAAATTGAATCAAAATATCCTCCATTAACATATCTTAAATAACGGATGTTCCTACTTGTCTCATTCTCTACTAATTCTTTATATTCAAGCTTTATAAGAGAAATCATCAATAAATAATACATAGTAGAGATATCCACTAAGGGAAGGAGATGGAATTGGACCATATACAACATAGTGTGCTAAATATAATATCTTTCTAGATCTTGTATGGATGCTAGGAAAATTATTTTTAATACTCTTCTGTAAAGCACATCCCCAACATACACTATCATGCTCAATATTAAAAATAAGCATACCTTTTACCATTCGTTGTAAATTGGGTTGTACTCTTAAGTGGAGGTGATGGATCCTCCTATGACAAAGCTCACATGGACTGATAGTGTGATGTACCATGTCTAAAATATACTTTCCTATGACCTTGTAAGGTATTCCTTCTCAAACTCTAATAATAGCAGCATAATCAATGTTCTGGTTGTTCAACCATAAGTATGTTTTATTCTCCATGAAGATAAATTGGAATCTTTTATCTTCAATAACCAAAACTAAAATTACATTCTTTTTAGACCTGGAACATAAAGAATGTCCTCTACATGCAACACATCTATCTAAATCAGATGGAAGGATGTATACCCAACACCTTGGATCAAATATGTATAGTTGTCCCCTAACTCAACCACACATGAAAACTTCTTTTATTTTATGTTGGACATTGAACCCATGAATATTAACATGTGTTTGGATACACCAATGTCAATCAGCAATGTGTCTTCATCTATGATGATAGATCCATATAAAGTGGAGACAAGATAATACTCCCTTCTTGTTTATTTCTCTTCACGTACATTCTTTTCTTCTATGGTGGTAGAAACATGAAATATTTCTTCTCTCTTTTTCTTTTTGTTACACTCTGTTATAAAGTGGCCTTTCTTTCCATAGTAAAATAATTTATCTTTTGATTTATCAAATTTCTTGGTGAACTCTTTCTTCTTTGCTTGAAATAATTTCTTATGAGAAAATAGATTCCTCCATTTCTTCATTCTTGTCATGAGGGAAAGACTGTCTTCTTTAGTGCATGATTTTTTTCTTAGGATGCACCCCTTTTCATGAGTGCAATCATGCCATAATCTCTTGAAACAAGGTTTCTCTAATGTTCCATTTAATACTGCTAAGAAAGTATCCCATGAGGAAGGGAGACCATCGATGGTGGTTTGGAGAAGGCCATTCTCACCCATCGCTAGACCGATTCTTTCTAGTTGATATCTCATTTGTGAATTATTTGAAAAGAAGGATGCTACAGTATCATATTTCTCCATTTTTAGGTTGTGAAAATTGTTTCAAATAGGCTCTTTTGAGTAGGGGCCTTCTTCTCATAAATATCCAGGAATGTGTCAAAACACTCTTTTGTCATCTTCAATGGTGTGATCACCAACATGAGATTGTCATTCACGGATTCATATATTATCCTCTTTTCCTTTTCTTGATTCTTCTTGTAATTTACTCTTGTTGTACTAGTGGTGGGCACCTCTACCACAGAAGTCATGAAAGAATCAAGATCAAGATCCTCATGAACATTCAACAATATTTCCTTGCATGTGTTGAAGTTGGAAGTACTTTGAAGGTGGTCTTCTTATCAAATAGAGATCAATGTCATGGCTGCAATAATTTTCACAATTCTTCAAGATATACAGAGTCTTAGCTTTCTACACAAAACTAAGTTATTTCAAACCCTATGCTTTGATATCATGTGAAAGTTTAAGACAAATCGAGGTTGCTTGAACTTTAAAACTTTTATCAAACAATTTCAACACTCTATGAAACTTTAAATCAGCAACATAAGAAACTTCATATCATCCATTTATGAATCTTAAATCAGCCGCATATGAATCCTTATATTATAAATATATGAATGCCAAGATTAAATCAACCACTTAAAACAATCAACCATGAGAGACAAGATATACCATGGGAAAATCGTCCAAAAATGGAGGATGGAAAACCCAACAATTATTTGAGTATGATAGATACACTTGCAAAGGATGGTTTAAAACACATCAGCATATTTCCCAATAAGAGATATCACCACAACAGTAGAGAAGAGATATCCAACACAACCCTGCAAATTTTCTTATGAAGTTATGTATTGAACCCTCCATATAACTTGTATATTATTTAAAATCCTAAAACACCTAGCATGGAGAAGGGGGTGAATTGGAGGCTTCTTGAGAAAAATTGATGCTGCTTGAACTTTAAATCTTTTGTCAAACAATTTCATCACTTTATGAAACTTTAAATCAGCCAGATAAGAAACATTATAGTGGCCACATATGAATATTTAAATCAGCCTTATATGAATCTTTTTATCAGCAATATATGAATCTAAACAATAAATCAGTCGCATAAAATAACAAACCATAACAAATAATATATACCCTGGGAAAACCCTCCAAACATGTAGGATGAAAAACCAAAACATTCTTTGAGTATGATAGATAAATTTGCAGAGAATGATTTACAACACATCAACATATTGTTCGATAAGAGATATCACCATAGCAATAGAGAAGAGATATCCAAAGAAGCCCTACAAAACAACTATATGCAATTGTGTATTGAACTTTCCATGACCCTCACATATTAATAACAAGACAAAAACACCTAGCATGCAGAAGGGGGAGAATTGGAGGTTCAGTAAACACACTAAGATCATACATGGTGCATTCACTAGGAGTAGCATGTACTAGAACTAATATTTATGCAATCATTGGCGCCCTCCTAATATCGAGTGTAAAATTAATGGTTCAGTTACTCTTACATGCACAAGATATGTGCCCTCCATATTTATTTAGCTTTAACTAAATGCTAACTAACTTGAACTGAATGTGAATTGACTAAAGTGAACTTAATCTTCAACTGATTATTAGGAGACTAATTGAAAGGATTTGGTACTTCACAATAAATTTCACCAATGCACAAAAACTTTGAATTAATTAAGGAGATGTTCCTTATTTAACTTGGCACATTCTTTATTTAAAACTTAAGCTTAACTTAGGCCTTCATAATTCAAGTTCACTTGAGGCATACATAGGAAGTTCGAATAATCTCTCTTTCTCTATGCTTTATCTCATTATCATTAATTAATTTCTCCATGGACCATCTTTGTTATTAATTATTTATCAAATCTTACCATGTCATACTAAGAAGAATTATTACATACTGATGATGATATCATATTATCTGAGGCCATATAATCACATGCTAAAGTAAATCACTCTATTGGTAGCTAATCCCTAAAGGAGACTTATAGCATTTAATGACAATGACTAGTAATACATCACATAGTATAACCACTTTCTGAAGTAAAATATTCCACCTCAAAACAATGAGGCTATTTGCAGGACTTGATATTATTCACAAGTCTACTGTCTTGATATTACTCACATGACAAAATTGTTATTACACACAAGTTCACATAATCGATACTACTCACAAGTATAGTCTTGATGTTACTCATATGACTCAACTTGATATTACTCACAAGATTTACGACATCATCACCTCATCATATGAGGATACATAAGACTTGATATAGCTCACAAGTACGACTTGATATTACTCACAAGTTTGAAGAATGACTCATGATGTTGTACAATTAACATATAGTTCCATTTTTGTTATGTCAAGAAGGGGTTCAATGTTTGGTTCATGATAATTTGAATCCATTCCAAATTTTAGCACATCCTTTTGGTTTGAATAAGGCTTGGTCTTATGATTCCATGAAATATGCACTAATCCCTTTACAACATCAATTAGCTTTATGTCAAAACATGGAAACCTACCGATAAAGTCCTAAAAATATGTCTAGTCGGTTTCAAGATGTTCTCTTATAATAGAATACCTATGGAGTATTTTGACATTCAAATTAACAAGTTTGGATGTAGGATTAACAAAACAAATGATACTAGTGCTATTGTTTACATTTTTTTGTGAACTCACGTGACGAGCCCCATTGAGATCCTTTGAGGGTGTTTTATTACCAAAAGATTACCAATCATGTTAAAGGAATGTATTAAGGATTTAACAATATGAGAACTTTTTTCAAAACTAATTATCATCTTTATCCATATAACTTTATCCTAACAAAATTCATACACCTAGATTTTAATAATGATTAAATAAATCTACATTTATCTCCATCACATCTAGAATAAAAATATTTAAGCAGTACGTGTCAAGTTTGATAGGAAATGTTGTGTTTAGATAGTGTACCATTAAGTTAACTAATAAGATTTTCATTAACCTGTATATGTTCCGTAGTTCTTTGGCATGTAGTTTCTAATGGAGGTACGGAGGTTGGAGCTTTGCCATGCATCACATCACCAGGTTTCTCTAGGAGAGTCAGTAGGAGCTTCATGTCCTTCTTTCTATTGATGGAAGCTAGATAGCGGAAATTGGAAATCCTTATGGATGGTATCAATCACAATGTCTTATTTGACAATATGTTATACATGTAATATCTCTCTAAATGCATCACTTGTATAACCATAAGAGACCAAGTTGGTAATTGTTTGGTGTTGACTTGATGTTGGGATCAAAACTTCCCCTGATGAGAACCTATGCTTTACTTATTGATTACTATCATTCGGTACTTGTTCCTCAACCATTGTGAAAAATGAGGGGACATTTGTTGGGTATGGGTTATATTCTTTGCATGTGTGGGGGGAGGTGCGCCTATCGATGGTGCTCCTGATGATCTTTCTGACACCTTCACAAAAATAGGTCAATAGGTTGATCCCTTTCGAAAATGGTCATTAGGCCATTTCTGATACAGAAATATTAGAAATGGTGGATAGACAATTTCCATTCAGAAACATCCATTAGGCCATTTCTTACGCGAGCTTAGCGAGCCCAAATTTTTGGGTTGGTTTTGGCTATGTTTTGGAATTTTCTAAAAATATATAAGTTAATCCTTGTTAAGGGATTGGGGTCTATTTTCTAATATGGGTTAACTGATTAGGGTATAGGATGTTTTGGAATACCTATATTGTATTGTGAGTTATTCATAAGGATAATGAGAAAAATAAGAGGTGTTGCTCCAGGGAGTGTTGGTTTTCATGGTTAAGGGTTTCCAAGGTAAATCTATGTGTGAATGTGTGAATGTTTTGGTTTATTCTCTATTTTACTTAAAAGAATGTATATTCTTTGCTTCTCTAGACATTTTTAAACAATTACATGTGGTATCAGAGCTCGAGTATTGGCATCAATGTGATTCCTTTGTTGTTGAGGGTTTAGATTTTGGATATGTGATAAACATGGGTTTATTGGGAAATTTGCAATGTTAATTTGTGCATTGAAAAATAATGGCGATTAGTTCAAGAATTGATATCAAAAAATTTAACAACCAAAATTTTGAGCTATGGAAGCTCAAAATGGAGGATCTTCTTATAGATCAGGAACATTGGATTGTTATGGATCTAGGTACAAAACCCATTGGAACACCACAAGAATATTGGGGTAAATTAGAAAGAAGGTCAAGGAGTAGAATTAGAATGTTTTTATCAGACTCAATGTTGTTGAACGTATTTGGTGAAGATAATTAGGTAAAGCTTCGGGGGAAACTAGGGAGTTTGTATCAATCAAAATACCTTGTGAACAAGTCGTTTCTGCAAAAGAAACTATTTCATCTCATAATGGATGAAAATGACACAGTAACATAACATTTGAATGTTTACAATACTATGGTAAGTCAGTTAACCTTTGTTGGCATTAAAATTGATGAAGAAGATAATTGTATTACATTATTATGTTATTTTCTAGATTTGTGGGATAACCTAATTGTTGCAATAGATAGTGCTAGTCAAGTGAACTTAAAATTTAATGAAATAGTATCATCCCTACTATAAAAAGAGATGAGGAGTAAAACCATGCATAATCATAGCATGGATGCCTTGTCTCTGAGAGGCTTCCCAAGGAGAGAAAAAAAATAAAGCATATGGGGGGGGAGGGGATCTAAATAGAATGCTAGATATAAATCCCTCGGAAAAGGTGTAAGGAAGTGATGGAAATGTGTTAAAGTTGGGCACTATAAAAATGATTGCACATATAATAATTTTGAGAAAGCAAAGGGATTTGACGGGGGGGTGTGTACCTAGCTTCCATATTTAATCATTCAGAATGTGATATATGGCTGGTTGAGTTAGGTACATCATGATATATGACCCCTCATAGGGAGTGGTTTTGTGAATACAAAAAGTAAAATGGAGGAGATGTGTACTTGGGAGTTGATTCACCAGCCAGTATGATTAGACGTGGTCCATTCAAGTTGAAACTCAAGGATGGAAGGATTAGAACACTACTTGGAGTGCTACACATTCCAAATATATCAAGAAACTTGATATTTGTTGGAAATATGGATGTTGAAGGTGTAAAGATTATGTGTGGATATGGTGGTTGCAAAATGGTTCAGGGTTCAATGGTATTGAAGAGCAAAGTTTGGTATATGCCTGCCATCTTTTATAAGTTTAGTTAATCATTTAGGCACCCAAAGGTAGTACCCACAAAGACATATACCTTATAATTTCCCCCAAAATAAAAAAGTACACATTGGAAAGGATGTAACTTAATATAATTATGAACATTTTCAATAGATAAAATTTATATATTTGAAAATTTGATTCAATTTCCTACATTTCATGATTTTTTACTCAAAGCAAGGTTCATTGTGTCAATATATTAAAATATCCATGTAAGTTGAATGATGGATGTTTTTTAGTTTTCTATTGCATCTACTGCATCAAAAGAAACCCTCCTTAGCTTGCACTAGCCCATAACATTTTCCATGGTATGATTGTGGTTGGTGTTTGCAATATAGTATTTGAGATCGAATCTTATGAATAAAATAGTTTTTCCAACATATGAAAATCTAGGGAAAATGTGACCTCATAGGTCCACTAGAAAGAATGAAATGGTAGACCTTTTTTTTCATTGTATTGAACATCATTCTTTGAGTTGCATGGATTTTGAAACTAGTTTTGATATTTTTAATGAGTATTTTAGGGATTTATTTGTGACGCCTTCAATATATTGAAGGAAAACTGAGGTGGGGATCATTCTAGAATGGGAGTGAGAATTTGGGTTGTTGGCACTGTTTTTTTTTTAATCTAAGAATTGCAATAACATTATTTCATAATCCTTTTATTAGATTGGCTTTTTACTCATGAAGGTTATTTTATTTTAAATGCAAAGAGAGCTATTATTATGTTTTTTTGAATGATAGCTTTTTGTGAAAGGTTATGATGGAAATGGGCATGAAGGTACATGCTAGTGATAATTTTTTATTTTAGATTTCATGAAGAATAAAACGACATATTTTTTTTTTGTTATAAGAACTTATTTTAAAATGTCATTTTGGATCTCCATTGTAAACTTGCTAGTAATAGAATTCTTGTTAATATTGTTAAGGAAAAGAAAGTTTAGATGGTTAATGATATGTTGTTTGTTAATATTGTTAAGGAAAAGAAAGTTTAGATGGTTAATGATTTGAAACAACATAAGTATCATCACCAAATATTTACAAACATTTTGACTTTAAAGGTGCAAGTTGTGTGGTTATTTCCATTCTATTCTCAAACTCCTCATTTTTTTAAAAGTTTTGTATAAAGAAAAATAAAATCTATTCATTTTATTTTAACAAATTTGGTAGCATTAATTTGTTAAGTTTAAATAATATCAATAAAATATTTAATATGCAATTTTTTAAATAAAGAAACCTTGACAAATTTTCTATGGAGATAATGATCATTTATATGGATACCTTCAATCTATTTTACTGAGGAACTTGGAAGATATTTCTAAATGAAAGAGAGGGTGAGACTTATAAAGGGTTGGAATGAATGTTATTACAATTAACCCCAAATTAAAAGAAGCCAAAGGTTAGATTGATGGTTGGATTGTGTTAGAAATTTCTATCGAAAATTTGATTAATTAAAAGTATATAAACTGTGCAATTTAAGTTTTAGAAATATGTAATAATGTACATACATGTATATCCAAACTAATGAAGATTCAAAAACACACATTTTCTCTCTCTCTCTCTATATATATTGCAAAAATAAATCATAAAGTTAACATTGAATTCGATACATATGCAAAACATATACATAAACATTGTAAATGTCTTCTAAAATCCAAAAGCATAGTGCAATAAATATCAATATACATAAAAATGGAATAAACTACTGAACCGACCATTTGCACCGATCGGACGACTTAGCTCGCGTGAGCGGTCACATCCGACGTTGCCGGTCGTCGGATCGGTGCAAATGGTCAGGCAAATAGGTCAATCTCATAAAAATAGCCCCTATACCAGGATTTTCATTATCACCTTCTAGAACATCCTTTGACCTCCATTTCGCTAGAATTCACCATGGACATCACCATATAAGTTTAGATTATGGTTTTAATGGCGGGGTTTAAAATAATGAGAAAAAGGAACTAGTTTAGGATGAAACCATGGTTGATAGCTCAAAAAAGACTTAATAGCGCATTTGTAGGAAAAGGAAAATCAATGGGTCAAGAGAAACACCATCATTTAGGATTTCGTATCAATCGTGATCGAAGCAAATGCTATATTTTACTACTGATTAAAAAGATTATAATTTTTTGAATATATATATAGCTTTTTACGTTATATTTTATTATTTTAATATTACATTAAAATGATTTTCATTTTAATAATTTTTAAAACCATCAATAAAATGATTTTTAAAACCCGATTAATATATATATATATATATATTTATATATAATCGCATGATGTTTTTATATTATTATTACAAATGATATGTATTTTATTTTAATAATACTTTAAAGATTTGGAAATTTTGTTCATCTTTTTTTAAATGATTGACTTCATCAATTTCTAGGTTCTTATTTTAATATCTTTTATAAACATGAAAAAAAATCTATTTTTGTCAATTTTTTAGATTGACTTTAACAATTTCAAAGCATTTAGGACTCTTAGTTTATAATAATACAGTTGTCTTTTAAGTTGACCGATTGTTTAATATCTGTTTTTTGTTTGCGGTTTTATGTGGACGAAGATGCGACTGAGGTGGAGCTAGCGCTCTCTGCAAGAAAGATGCACCCACGTCATCGTTACAATTAAATCCGGCGTCTTCGACGAACGGATAAATTTGAAAAAATAAACATTCCAAGGAAACAACTCGCCGAACGGCTGGAGCCTTCAAGGATCAGAATTCTGGAAGGGTAAAACTAAATTTATTGCCATGGAAGATTTAAAGCTCATTAATTGTTGTATGGAGAGTACCTAGGGTTTTTTTATAGTTTAGTACAGGGAAATATTGTAATCTGGGTAAAGTTGAAAGTAAAATAATAAAAATAAATTTATGAAGCATAAAAATAATATAGAAATAACATATTCTTCTCTTGTTCAATGTTTAATAATAAATTAAATTATTTTCCTGCTCAATGCTTAATATTCAGGTTTAAAATAAATCTAAACTAATCGTATAAACATAAACAGAAGTCAATGATAGTGAAATTGAACAACCAATCTATTGTTCTGTAAAGCATACCCTCTACCATTGAGCTAGTGCCCTTTAAACAAGTAAGGAAAAAATATATATTGTTGATTTATAATATAGCTCAGAATACAAATATGAAAACCATGAATATCATTCTTATTCCAATCTACAAACTAAAGCTTATTGATAGTGTGAAGATGGAGAAGGTTGCTCCAGACCATCTATAGAGTCAATAATTTGTTGATTGGATGAAGAATTAGAAATTGAACAATTGCTAATGGTCTTGGCTTCCCATAAGAACGTCTAACTGCCCCATTTTAAGCATTCCGAGAATAAAATTTGGAAGATCATGGTCTAGTTATATGCAAAGTTGTTGAGGAGCCTCCATTGAAAACATTCATTCCAGAATATACGGTTGCATAGACCTATATCCGAAGAACTGAAAGTCTATTTCGTCATGCATCATGCTCATCACTCTTGGGAGGATAGTTATTCAAACAAGCATAGTACACTAATATTAGGAAGATGGAAAAATATAAATTAACGTGAGTTTCTATGATTGCTTTGCAAGCCTAAGCCTGAGAAGTTGAGCATGAAATGCAAGTGATAAAGACATAAAAACAATTTAAAAATATATGAAACATAACTATATTTCTTACATAAAAGGTAGTTACAATGTCGGTGAAGTCACGAGAAACCATGTTTATATGCATAAATGAAGTGTCCAAACAAATAGTTACCCTTGGATTAGAAACCAGGCATGATTTTAAGGAACCATACTTATTTAAAAGTGTATTAATGTTGGGGAATCTTATCAATTCTTAAAACACCAACTATAAAATGTTTGGCGATCTTTTTCAAACAATGTTATAATTTCCAAGGATTTTATATCGTTTATATAATAATTTGGCGATTTTAGGGTGAAAAGAAGTTTACCCAATCAAAATTGGGCAAAACAAGGCTTCAAAAATTGCAAAATGGAGAATCTTTTTTTCGAGAAAACCCCCTAAAAATAGCCCAGTGGCTAAATTTTGCACCTAAAAGTATCCCTGTTAGAAACTAGTGCTTATCACAATGCCATGAAATAGTAGCTAAGCTTCATGATCAATGCATAAAGGCCATTGAAATGCTCATACTAGAAAATAATGTGCAAAATGCTAGTGGTCTTAGTCGAAACATCTAAGGAAATATCATAAACAAATATCTAAAGTGTGTTTAAATTTAAAAACATAAGTACAATAATATAGCACTATAACATAGAACACAAACATAAGATTTCTCTCATATAATAATATAAAAAATCCAGGAAGAAAGAAGAGAACATAAAGATCCTAAGAAGAAAAGGAAAATATAATGGTAAAGGAAAAATG
>LPNX011216899.1:14619-60314 GCA_001517045.1 Pseudotsuga menziesii
ACCAGTTGTAACTCAATAGGAAGTAAGCTAATTGGTGGAAAATTCACTGAAACTTAAGCTTCAAAAGGAAATGGGACACTTCCCTTGAAATTTGATCCCTTGTGGGGAGCCTTTTTATAATGTCTCAGACCCCGAGGCTAATCCTTGAAATAGAATCTGAAACTGTTTACAGTCATAATCAAACATTAACAACTAGAGCGTGGTACTTCTGCCAAGGTTTACATATATTTAAACAAACATCATGAAACAAATGCGCATGCTCAGTCTGGATAGTAGCATGAAATTTATAGTTGTGAACTCGTGGGAAGTGAAAACAATGTCTCAAGATGCTTTTGGTGGTTCATTTATGACTGGGCTCGACCACTTCTCCTTATGTCGAGTTAGCAACATGTCCTTTCCCTTTGTGTTAATTTCGTGCTTGAAGGAACCTTTTTGCATGGGCTCAAAGCTGGAACATGAGTTTATATATATCATTTCCATGCTCAGCTTTCTTCACATCTTCCCCCTTGCTTCTGGCAGAAACAAGTGTCTTCTACAATGCTTTTCATTCAAGTACACCTCACCACCTCTGAAAATGTTGGCGGACGGGATGCATGAAAGCTACGAGAAATACCTTGGGCCCTTGATGCTCCAGTACAAGAATTTTCTCCCACATAAAAAAGGTGCATCTCTCAAAGTGGTGTATGACATCTACTCCTTGATGGTTGGTGCTTCCCTGGTGTGAAAAACCAGGGCGATAGATGAGCTTGGAATCAAGCTCACCAACCAAAAACACACCCATACTAACAAGCTTCTCAAACCAGATTTCCAATCCAAACATATCAGAATCCTCATAAGCTCCTGGTAGAATGATACTACGAGCTTGATTCTACACTATATCATCTTATGCACATTAATGGCTCTAAAAGGTGGTGTTTATATAGGATTGGAAAAATGGAGAAGGGGATGACCCATCAGCATATTTGCACATTTCATCGTCGAGTAGGTTGGTCGACCATATGCTTCAAGGTATATGGATTGGATGTTTTTTGGCCCTTTATCTTATGTGACGACCCTTTCACTCCTATTATGATGATACCAGAACCATTCTTCGTTGTGTTTCCCGTGCTATGTGTGGTGATAAGATTTATTGTTCCACTTTTTATATTTTCATGATATCATTCTAATTTCACAAGTCATCCATACGACGGGTATCTAGTTTTTGGTGAGATGGCGCTACCACAACCATGATTTATCCTGTGGGTGTATCACAAATGACCTTGGGAAAATCAATTAATTGCCAAGAAGGAAGATCGTACGTGAGGGCGTCTTCTCCACTCATATTTTTTTATATTTTTTTTGTGTTGCATAACTCTTGTGTTTCTCCATGAACTTAGTACCGTATATCTATTCATATTTGTGATCTAATCCATTGATACAAAAAATATTCATACCCAAGAACTCAACACTATCAACCTAGAAAACTTGATTTGGGGAGATCAATATCAAGCGTCGATCTCTAAACTACCTTCATCGGGACCACTCAACCTTGAGAACTTTAACATTCTACTAATTGTTTTTCATCTGAACGAGTGAGCAACTTCTGATCGCAGAATGCTTCTCACCTATTGATCTACCCAATATCTTGGTCTGACTGTAGAACTTTGCGGCCCCTATCACTTTCCACGAATCAAATTCATAAGTTTCTTCGCACTAGTTCAATCCATGGAATTGTTTAAGACTGCAGATCTATCTCCCCCTTCATCTCAACCATTCGATTTTCTTGTTGATTAACCCTTTTCGTGATTTGAAAATTTTTATCCCTTTGAGAAGGTTCACCGCGCGAAATGATTTAGGGTCATTGATATCACCTTCTATCGATCTCGACCCACCAAACTTACACCCATTTAACAGACTCCGCAAATCTCAAAAATAAATCCTTCCTCGCATCTCCGCTCCACAGAATCGCTTTCTGTCGCTGATCTTCACCATCCTGAATCTGAACTGTTGAAGTCTAACACACTTTTCCCTTATTTTGTTGCTGCATGTTTCAATATGTAGAAATACCTATCACGGTAGATCAAAACCTACTCTCCATTTGATGGCTCCATGGTCGAAAAACTTGCTAACCAGTTAACCTGAAAGGTGCTCTCGCAAAGTTCCTCAAATAAGATCATTTTCAAACCTTTGGGAAGGAGAGATAGATGAACATAAATCAACATTCAATGATGATGATGAAGATGATGATGATGGTGGTGGTGGTGATGAAGATGATGAACATGATGAATATGATGATGAGGGCGATGATGAAAATGATAATGATGATTATGATGAAGATGTTGATTAGGAAAAGGGAGATGACAATGACGATAATGATGATGACGACGATGATGATGATGATGATGATAATTATGATGATGATGATGATGATGACATTGATGACAATGATGATGATAATGATGACGATGACGACGATGACGATGATGATGATGATAATTATGATGATGATGATGATCACAATGATGATGATGATGATGACGATGATGATGATGATGATGATGATGACTATGATAAGGATGACGATGACGAAAATGATGATGATGATGAAGATGATGATGATGACAATCATGATAATGATGATGAGGATGAGAATGAGGATGAGGATGAGCATGACAAGGATGATGATGATGATGATGATGATGATGATGATGAAGATGATGATGATAATGGTGGTTGTGATGAAGATTATGAACATGATGAAGATGATCATGAGGGAAATGATTAAAATGATGATGATGATGATGATGAAGATGTTGATTGGGAAGAGGGAGATGACGATGATGATGATGACAATGATGATGATGCTGATGAATATGATGATGATGATCAATGATGGTGGTGGTGATGAGGACAACAAAAATGATGATGATGATGATGAGGTCGAGGATGAGGATGATGATGAGGAGAATGAGGAGGATGAGGATGATGATGAGGATGAGGATGATGATGATGATGATGAAGATGAAGACGATCATTGTGGTGATTGTGATGATGATGAATATGTTGATGAAGATGAAGATGATGATGAAGATGTGATGACAATATCTTTACATTGGTCTTCACTTAATTGTTCTGAGCTTCACCAAAACTATAATAGAATGGTTATGAGTGATTATTCACTTCTATAATGGATGAACTTTATGGAACTACCAAACTACTTATTTTCGATCTTCCTCTTTTAAGACACCAGACTAGGTCCATAAGTCTTGATTATTCATGTGCACAAATCTAAGAATAGGATGCTTCAAAAGGCCCAATAAGTTGTATTTTTTTTTAGTTCTTCCTCGAATCATATTGAATTGTCAGATTAGTCCTTGGAATGGGTGTTAGGAGCAATCCTTAATTTTTCACTCAATTGGCAGCTCCCCCTATCATGTAGATGTCTTCATTCACTGAGCTCCCCCTAAAATTGCGATGATGAAGATGATGAAGATGATGATGATGATGATGATGATGATGAATATGATGATGATGATGAAGATGATGATGATGATAATGAAAATTATGATAATGATGATGATGAAGATGATGATAATGATAATGGAGATGTTGATGAATTGGATGACGATGATGTTGATGATGAAGATGATGATGATGATGATGATGAATATGATGATGATGATCAAGATGATGATGGTGATAATGAAGACATTGATGATGAATATGATGATTATGAT
Organism: Pseudotsuga menziesii; assembly: GCA_001517045.1. NCBI lineage: Eukaryota > Viridiplantae > Streptophyta > Pinopsida > Pinales > Pinaceae > Pseudotsuga > Pseudotsuga menziesii. Next base: position 18,336 of record LPNX011216899.1, read on the forward strand.
GATGATGATAAGGAAGATGATGATGGTGAAGAATATCATGATGATGATGATGGAGACAATGATGTTGATGATTACGAAGATGATGATGATGATATCGATGAAGATTATGAATTAGAAAATGGTGATGACGATGACAAGGATGATGATGATGATGATCACCATCACTATTATCGTCATCACCATCATATTTTTTGTCTTCATCGTCATCATGATCATCATTATCATGATCATGATCATCGTCATCATCGTCATCATCATCGTGCCATCCTTGAAGGGAGTTATGTATAGGCTCTCACTATAAGCAATGCAACCAATACAAATAATGACAAAATCCTAGTTAAATTAAATTAAATTAAATTAAACTACAGTAAATTAAAAAACATAGAGTTGTTTAATTATAATTAATTTAAAATGCAACAAAATATAAAATATGCAAATAAAAAAACCAAAAATAAACTAAACAAAAGGTAAATATGAAAAATAAAAATAAAAACAAAACAAAACACAAAATATAAAATATGCAAATAAACATACAAAAAATGTACAATTCAAAAACACCCACGCACTAGCTCATTAGCAAAATAAAAGTGAAAAAGTTCACTCCCACGGACTATTTCATTAGCAGTGTCTAGAGCACCAGTAATTTGATGAGGAGAGCAATGGTAAATCAATGAGCAGGGGATACCAGTACAGAGGATATCAATATTCCCAGTAAAGGAAATCTGGTCATAGTCTAGAGGATAACAAAGCTATCTGGCTAAATTCTAGAGGATATTGGTGTTCCCAGGGGAGGCAATCCAGGTGCATTCTAGAAGATAACAAAGGACCCAATGAATTCCATAAGCTCATTAACCCTAGCTACATAGGACTTTGGGAAAAATACGTTAAATTTCTGAATCAATACATATTCAGTACAGTCATAGTCAAATTATATTTTTTTTTCTATGCTACCATCACTTCTATTATCGGTGGATCTAGTAAGGGTTTTCTATTATTGGAGCATCTGAAGCTCCTCCTTAAATTTGGGGAAAAGACATATGGGTTGAGCACTACAAGCCAGTCGTGCTCTTGTATAATTTTCTGAATTATGGCATAGTTTACAAGATTTTGTAATTTCATTCTATTTAATGGTATGGAACAGTGTGCAGAGTCATGTAGGAGCTATAATCTGAACCGGTTCAACCAATTCTATCGAAAATTTGAACCTGAGAAGTATTTATTCTAAGAATTAAATTTTTCTTTAATAATTAGTTTTACCTTGATTATGGCACAAATTATAAGCTTTTGTTATTTTATTCTATTCTATGTGTGAAACATTCTATAGAGTGCAAGATTGTGTAATCTTATTCTATTTAATGGTCTAGAACAGAGTCCTCTATGAGCTATAATTTGAACTGATTCTGTTGAAACTTGAATGTGAGACCTCTTTCTCCTTTAAAGACGCATTTAATTTTGCTTTGATTGTCAGTTTTACATGGATTATGGCACACTTTTAAAGCTTTTGTGTTTTTTTTCTATTATGAGTCTAAAACATTTTATAGAGTGCCATAGGAGATGCAATTATAATCACTGCGTACAATTAAACCTAAGACCTATTTGTCCTTTAAAGAAGCATTTTATTTTATTTTTATGCTCACTTTTACCTAAATTACAACACACTTTGCAAGCTTTTCCCATTTACTGGTTTGGATTTTGGAACAATGTATAGTTCACTGGGACTCGTCGGCTATAATTTGAATTGAATCCAGTAATTTGACCCTCATACTTATTTCTTCTTTAAAGACACATTTGATAAAAGTATTATTTTTCAATGACACTTATATCTTTTTGCCTCTATTTGGCATATACCATTGTAGTTAGTGCGGTCGCCTCTATTTGGAATATCTCAAAGAGTTCAAAGGTTATCAAGAATATTGTAGCCTGCATGTGTCTTCATTAAACCCTCTGTGAGGATTTCTTCCTTAAATATATGTTGTGTAATTTTGATCACATCATATCTTCCAAAATACTATCCTAAAATTCTTCTCAACATATGCAGAATTCCCTTTATAAATTTTTGTTTATAGCTTACTCTTTTATTTCACCAAGACTATACAAGCATACCTTTTTAACTTTTGGAAGACTTATATTTTTCACATCTTGACCATCTTTAAACAAACTGAGGGTATGGCTAGGTATCCACCTCAACTAGGAACAAGACCATGTCACTGACAAACACATAGTCTCTAGAAATCACTTTAAAATGATCTTTCAAACTGCTCAATTCAACACTTAGAGAATTTTGTCAGGCCCTAGTCATTATTGTGCCAGGAGGCATTTTGGCAGACTCATATCTCACACGTGTGAACACCTAGAGGGAAACTGAGATCATGAGTGGATTCCGAGATCATCAATGGATAGAACCATAACATCTGATGAATTTATGAGTTAAAGAGCTAACTCTGGCAATTTTGCTCCAAGTAGACTCTCAACCTCCTGTTTTCAACACTCAGTCAATTTTTCATATTTTTGGATATGCAAGCTAATGTTTTTACCTCTTTTGGTAGGATGATATTTTTCTCATGTTTTCACCATAAGAAAAACTAAGAACATGGATGGATATTCAGTTCATTAAAGAACATGCCTACACCTTTTGATGAATTTATCATCACTCAGACATGCTTTGGCAGGAATTTCCAAATGCATGTTCAAACTTGTGATTTGACACTTACTCAATTTCTTTAAACCTTGTGTCTCAAAGGTGATTTCAAATTTTCATTAAAATTGGAGTGTAAGACATCCAATGGATGGAGGTCAACCAGATGAATCCATTAAGACCATTTTCATCCTCTGGAACTACATTCTCTCTCCTCGGTGGGCATTTTACTCAACTATGATGTAAAAGCTGCTTAAGACCTTCTTTTGGAAGATCCATAATTTCTGCCTCAAGTATGTTCAGGGAAAAGTAAGAACATGGTAGGTAGAAAACATAGCCACCTACAGGATTCCGATATGGTGTGGTCATTAATTTTAACCCACAAATTATGGCAAGCATTATCCTAAAGCAACTTGTCTAATTTGACCAAAAATAAATTCTTTTGGGAAGCCTATATGTTCTTCCTCAAAGAGTTTTTCTGAGAACTGGTGCCATGGTCGGATAAATAATTCAAGCAAATATGGGATTGCAGGCCACAGAAGATAATTTCTCCTTCTTATGAAATATGGTGGGCATTTTCATAAGACTACCGCTTTAGGACAATTTTTCACCACTTAGTCTTTTTCCAACTTAATCATACATGCCTATGCCCATCAAAAGTTATTTTTTCATAAATCAACATCTCTAGGATATGTCTTTCCACAATCACCAGTTCACCACATGTCACCAATTCTCAAGACTACCTATAATTGGTCTACATTTGGTGACATTTCACAATGTTATCCTATTTTTAAAAAATTAGGCACATAGTTAGAGAAGGAGTACCTTGTACAAGGAAACTTGCATATCAAACCAATGTGGAAGAGGGAGTGTTAGACTAAAGTAATCAATTTTCGGTGGGAGATCCATGAATGAAACTATATGACCACCGCTCGTTCCAAATTGAATCCCCATCATGATCTATATAAGGGGGAACCCCATACCTCTTTGCATGCATTAACTAGTCAAGTGGCCCAAGAAACACAATTTTATATCCGTGTTGTGAAAAAATTCCAAAGGAAATAAAATCATGTCTTATACTTAAAAATAATTCAAATATAAATAATTCTAAAATAAATTAACCTGTGAGAGAAAATAACTTTTGGAAAAGTTTTTGGGAAGAAATAACTTTTGATATTAAAACATTACAAGTAAATAAATTTGTACGCTAAACTATATCTGTTTGGTATCTTATATTCTTGTTTTATCGAGTGTAGGTACCACCAAATAGGTATATATTAGATCTATCTTCCTCGAGTGATGGTGAAAATATACTAGGAGAGGTTGAAAGTGATACGTGTTGTACTAGATCTACTAGTTCTATATCAACTAGATCTAAAAGGGTAAGGAAACGATTCGTAGACACATGCAATATTTTATTGCCAATGAAGGGTCATGTAATTATGATGCTGAGAGCATAGGTGACATTGAGTTTCCCTTGAGGTATAGACATCTAGTGCAACGATGGGTACCTAATAATCTACCTCACGTGGACACATAGGATGTATCGCATTGCTCCTTCATCCTTACATGGATTGGGGCTATTTTCCATGGATGGCATAAAGGGGGGCTATGGAACTGTAACTAAATTGATGGAGTATGTAGGACCATTATATATATACAATAACTGGTTTATCTTTGTATAATATACTCGAAGCATGAGGAGATACAAAGTTTCCGCAAATTATATACAACTAGCAGAAGACAATAAAAACAAAGGGGTGACTATGTATATTGATGGGAGACCAAAATAGTCTGGAAATGTTGATGGCTTTGTAAATAGTACATGGCCGGTGGAAACAACTAAGCAACTGAATTACAAATTTGAGGGACGTGAAGAACATTTTATATTTTTATGTGCAACAAAAACAATACTTCTAGGTGAAGAGTTGTTGATTGATTACAACTTAAATCGAATAGATGTGGATTCCATGGTCCAGGGTAACCGTGGAAGGTCACACTCTATGCCTCATCAGGTAAATGCTAAATCTAGTAACTAAACATGACTACAATAACTAAATGTTTCATTTTTTTTTTTGTTAACATTCCATTTCCACCATTGACATTCAATTTTTTCATGCATATTATGAATATTTCCATGTCATAACATGCTTATTACACTGTTATGCTTATCTGGTTTTTTTTTTATGTTACAATTGTTGACTCAAATTTTATTTATTGATTTATTTTGTCAGGCTTGTAGCAGTTTAAAGCCACATGTTGCTTCCGCATTCCAGGGTGACCGTGGAAGGTCACAATCTATGCCTCGTGAGGTAAATGTTAAATATAGTAAATAAATATGACGTCAATAACAAAATGTTTCAATTTTTTTAGTTAACATTCGATTTTTGTTGTTACCATTCACTTTTGTTATGCTTATTGTGAATATTTATATATGATAACATGATTATTACATTGTGGTAGAGGTATACTCATCCCCATGGATCAGAACGTGTATCTCCTCCTTCAGAGGTAAAAGTAAATATTATTGCAGTATCTCATTTTTGTTTCTATTGCAATTATTGACTCAACTAAATATAGTAACTAAATATGACTATTATAACTAGAAACTCCAACCCCAGAAGATTTCCATGTGACAACATGCTTGTTATACTATGGTAGGGGTCTTCCCATGGTCATCATGAACAAAACATGTGTCCTCTACTTCCATGGTCTAGGGTGACCGTGGAAGGTCACACTCTGTGCCTCATCAGGTAAGTGTTAAATATAATAACTAAATGTTGATATTTTTTCTGTTAACATTCAATTTCCACTATTACCATTTGATTTTTCCGTGCTTATTGTGATTATTTCCATATGATAACATGCTTATCACACTGTGGCAGGGGTCTGCTCATCGCCATGGAGAATACCATGTATCTTCTCCATCGGAGGTAAAATTAAATATTATTGCAATATCTCATTTTCGTTGATGTTACAATTATTGACTCAACTAAATATAGTAACTAAATATGACTACAATAACTAGAAACTCGAACCCTCAAATATTTCCATGTGACAACATGCTTATTACATTGTGGAAGGTGTCTCATGCTGATGTTCATCATGGAATAGAACGCATGTCCTCTACTTCTGAGGTAAAAATAAATATTATTGGAATATCTCATTTTTTATTATGTTACAATTATTTTTATAATGTTTATTTATTGATTTATTGTGTTAGGGTGGCTTTGGTGGAAAGGCACCTACTTCTTCCATGGTCCAGGGTGACCATGGGAAGTCACTGGCCACAACACCGCATTGGGTAAGTGTTAGTTCTTAATAGTAACTAAATTTCATTACAATAAAAATGTTTGAATGATGTTAAAAATATTTGTCTTAATTTTATTGTTTGATTCCCTATTCGCATTAGTTTTCTGGGTAAATGTAAGTCTGAATTTTTACTGAGATCTGTAACCTTACATCTCTGAATGCACAGTGATATAATTCTGACATTATTTTACTGAGTATTGTTTTGGATTTTCTTAGTACTAATTATTTCTATTGAGAGATGGGTGAACATTATGTTTAGCATGGAACTAAATTTTCATTAAGTTAGTATTTTATATCTATGCTATCACATACATAGATCTGGAAATCATATGTGGACCATAAATTCATATGTCTAGATCTTCAGAGGTAGCAGATAAAGTGATGTTATTACATGAGGAGTGTTTCTGAGGAAATTATGATATGGTTTCTAAACTAAAAATTTCATGCTCAACTGTGAAACCTATTTCTCAGTTCCAAAAGGTAATTTATGATGAGTTTTTTGCTACATGAGATCAATCCTAGTAATAGAATATAAATAAGTTGTCAATTCTTTGTTGAATAACATGTCGGTTTCCCATCATGTGCTTAGGGGACTAATTTTATCTTATGGAAATATTTGATACTAACTTGACCAATTTTGGCCATGCTTTAGGTGGTTGCATAGGAAGGATAAACTTTTCATATTCACCTCTTCCAATAATAAGCAACATCAAAACAACTTACCACCAGTTGGCACTACAAAGATCCTACACAGATTTTCCAGGTGAACAACTAATGTTTTTCCCTATGGGTTGAGTTATTGTTTTATTGTTTATTTATTTTTCAATAAAGACGAATTCAATGCACAGTATATTTTTTATAGTACGATGAATTATCACTAGTACATTTTCACATGTAGTAGAGAAAGTGATGATATTTTACAAGGAGTGTCTCCAAGGAAATTTTTATATGGTTTCTGAACTACAAATTGCATGCTCAATTGTGAAACCTGCTTTTGATCAATGCCAAAAGATGATCTATGATGAATTTTTTGTACGCATAGTAAAAGAATAGAAATAAGTTGTCAATTTTTTGTTCATTAACATGTCTCCTTACTATCATGTGCTCAAGGGATTTTTTTTTTTATTTTGGGCATATTTGGTACTAACTTTGACTGATTTTGGCCATGCTTGAGGTGGTTGCATAAGAAGGATCAGTTTTTCATTTCCATCTCTTCNGATTTTTTTTTTTTATTTTGGGCATATTTGGTACTAACTTTGACTGATTTTGGCCATGCTTGAGGTGGTTGCATAAGAAGGATCAGTTTTTCATTTCCATCTCTTCTGAAAATTGCAGGATTGACCTTATCTGGCTTCATTTACACCTATGGGATTCCTTAGTCTTCAAATCTCTGGCTCCCTTCATCTTGAAAACATGGGCTTCCCTTACTTCTGACTTCTAGGATTCTTTAAGATTCTATGGGTATCTACAAGCCTCTGCAGGATTGTTCCAAGCTTTGTGGGAATCCGTCCAAGCCCTTATGGGCTCCTGAAGCCCTAATGGGCTTGACCTGAATTTGGATCACAATTAGTTGATCTGAGCCCAGTGATGCCTATGTCTTTTATCGATGGTATTTTTATAGATGTACCCCCCTACCTTATCATATAGATCATCTCTCATAGGTTCCTAGAATATAATTTAATTAATGATTATACGACCAGATGGTGGTTACAATGTATTTTATCGACGATATTGTTATAGACATACCCTCCTAACTTGTCATAGAATCCACGCTAAGAGGTGCTACTTTAGCCTCTAATTATGTATTTTAGCCAGTTATTATGAATTTGTGCATCCTAATTGGAAAAAAAAATTTGAGGCAATAATTAGGGTGGTTAGGGGCACTTTGGGTACTTTTGGGAACTTTTTAAATCACCATGCCTTATTTTTTAGAGTCAGTTAACATTTTTTGGCCTCCCCCCTAAACTTCCCATTTATTTATTTTTCTTTTACTTTAATATGTTTTTTCCATATCTTACTTTCCCGATATATTTATTTTCTATAAATCACCTTTCCTGTGTTATATTTTATCCATTTCCTTGTCTTTAAAATATAGTTTGTATTTGTTCACAAGCACGTATTGAAGATCCAAAAATGTGGTAAGCAAGGTGCCTTTCCACGGTTTTTTCTTTTTTCTTTTAAACCTCCAAGTTTCATCTCAATATCAACCAACTTTCGTCATAGGTACTACAAAACCATTGAAACCTAGGGTGGCTTTCCAGGAATATCGTCGCTATAGAGACGAAGTTTCGTGGAACAATTACTGTTAAGCTTACAGATTTCATCGAAATTGTTTGGTTTTCCATGGTTTTGTGTGGAAGAAATTTCTATTCAAATTCCAAAATTCGTCAATAGAGTGACCAACTTTCGTCGATAATGTTCCACGGTTTAACGTGGAAACTAGATTTTGTCTAGCAGCGTTTGGACATATTTTTGTCGTTCTAGGGATGGAAAATTGGTTGATAGAGTGACAAATGAGTGGAAGAAATTTTTGTTCAAATTCCAGAACTCGTCAATCAAGAGACAATTTTTTGTTGAACATGATCCACGGTTTTGTATGGAAACAAAAAAAACTGGCAGTTTTTTGCCATATTTTCATTGTTATAGGGACAACAATTGTGTCGATATAGGGAAAAATGTGTGGAAGTCCGTTTTTTTTAAATTGTAGAATTCGTCGATAGAGAGACACATGATCGTCGAACATGTTCCATGGCTTGTCGTGGAAACTAGATTTTGTGTAGCATTTTTTGGCCATATTTTCATCGTTATAGGGATAACAACGGTGTCGATAGAGAAATGAAATGTAGAAAATGAATGCTAAAAAATCAATTTCAAGGCCACCTTATAGAAGACACATGGAAGCCAGTTTTTGTCTCTATATCGACTGCTTAGAAAGTTTGACGATATATCCATGTAATAAGTGCCACGAAACGTCGCGACCATTATTGTCGCAAGTGAGATGAAAAAATGTGGGAATAACAATGAAAAACCACCACAATTTTGCTCCTTTGTATTAGTGTTTGGAGGGTAAAAAATTATTTGAATTTCTTTATAATAGGTTTTAAATAGAAAATTGACTTGAAATCTATAGGAAAACCAAGCTGTGTGGCACCAAAATTTTAATCTCACACTTTTTCCAAAGATTTGAAAACTAGTTGATATGGATGGGTTTCATATTTGAACCCCCAATCTGTGAGTCGAAGGGATTAAGGTTCCATGTTTTAATTTAAGACTTGCATACAACTTCCCTCATGGTTTTAACTCTAATTTTTTTCCTTGTTGAAAATGGTGATAGTAAATATTTAAAAGTATTATAGCGAAAGCTTACGATGATGAAATTTACATGAAAATGTCTACATCTAGTTTAAAATCCCCTCCATGGATTGAAATATTCATCGTGTGTTTGTTTTAAATGTATTCCATTGGTTGGAATGTACATCATTATAGCTCAAAATTCCCACATCCACATTCCTTTTGAACTTGATGTTCGGTGTGTTATCACTATAAATGATCCAAGTCTCAAAAATAAGTAAGGAGTTTTCAGACTCTCTAAAACTATCAAATATAAAGAAAACATTGAGAAGGAAATCAATCACATGTTTCTAGTTGGAATGGTTTTTTTATGTGGATGGATATGAATTGACTACTCCCATCTTGATCCAAAGAAAGAGTGAAATTCAATAATCCCAAAGTAGAAACAATTTTCAAATTCTAAGCCACCCTCAAATGTTGGTCTAGCTATTTAGACCTAAATCCTCAATGGCGTCACATGTCTTCTTGTCTACAACCATGAAATTAAGAAGAAACCTAAAAAAAACAGTCAAAATTTAGAGTTAGGGTTTCATATTTGACATGTTTCAGGGGTTGGGCTAATTTGACCTTGATAAAATGTGCCTTTCTTCCTTACAACAACCCCATTTAATTTTTTAGTAGGGAACTTTAGGGATGCTCCTTACTCATCCTTGTTACTATTGTTTCCAGCCCTAAAACTTGTCAAATAGACCAACAAAATCAACCAAGTTATGGTAATATTTGAGTTATGGGGAAATATCAGCAACTTCATTAAATTTTTCCTCCCGAAAGCATTCTTTTCAGGCTAAGGAGGACTTGTATAAGCGCTTAAAAGGATGGTTAATTCAACTGGTAATTCATGTTGATATACAATAGTATTTACAATTAATATAAATGATGATAATAATGCCTCTGTGATGATACACGCTAGTTCTTCACACTTACACTTTCTAGATGATAAAATTGTCTACTACTGTTGATTTCAATAAAATGTGGTTTAAATGATAATACTCTCCTAGTAATAATGATGAATTAGCTTCTTCTACCCTATATCCTAGTCCACATTATTGCATATCTACAGTGGTTTACATTGACTTGTACCAAAAGGTGCTTAGAATATTTATATTCCTAATACTACATATGGTGCTAATGAACTATACATGATTTATAATTGTACAACTGGTGAGACCTAGTTGCAACATGTTAATAGGGCATTCTAGAATTCAATTTCGTAGAAAGCATGGTTATCTCCAATAATATTTATAAAGTTGAAAGGATACACAAAATATATAGTGGCCTTGTTTGTTTTAATATGAAAGGTCCGTCGAAATTTTTTTATTCTATCCTTTGTAAACATGCTGACTATTTCCACCAATACTCACCATGTACAACTAATCAATTAAAACATCAAAAAGTGGGGTTGGTAGTTAGTACAGTCTTCTTCACTTGATCTGATTAAGAGGGAATATGTTGGAAGTTCACAAATTAGAGATTCTAGTTTGTTAATTAGGAAAATAAATACAGGATCAACTTTGATAGTGTGTAAGTATTCAACTATCAAGTCTAGATACAATAGACAGAAGAAAAAAAAAACAACGTTAGAGAAAACTTGTCCAGAGGTATAAATCTTAAGATAGGCTACACACCCATTCTATGACACATGAGATGTGATTTTACTACTAGGGGTGAAAATTAATCACGAAATGGCTAGTATAAGCATGGAAGACTTGACAAAGAAAACCTAAAGCACCTCAAAATTGACATTAATGTTTCTTCCTCAAACAAGCTAAAAATGACACACATGGATCATAACTAATGATTATGCTTCCTCTCTTGGAACCATTTTGTATTACTTTGATATATTTGGCCTTAAACTAGAGGTGTGTACCCCTCATCTTGGAATATTGGTTAGGGTTTTAAAGATTTGATAATCTTAAGCTCTCAGTTGTCTATTATTTTTTATCATGTCTAGAGGAACTTGATCCTCCCTAGGATAGATTTTGGGTTTTATCCCAATATATTACATTTTATTTAGAGGGTTGTTGAACATAAAGCCTATATAAAAGGGTAGCTTCTCAGTCATCTCTTGTTGTTGTGGATTGGAGAATAAAGCTATCTTTTGTCTCAAATTTCTTGGTTTTTTCTAGAGATCTTTCTTACATTGTGAGACATTCTTTGTTAATGTTTTATTGAGATAACATGCCTATCTTTCCACTATCAAATTTATAGATCTAGTTCATAAATGAGTAAAATTGATCCATTGAAACTAAGTTAAAGAAAATCCTTTTTCTTGTTATATATCTTTGGTTTTGTTTGCTTGCTTGTAGGAGGGACCTCTAATATACTTTCAAGTTTAAGTAAACATAGGCTAAGGTGTATTATAAGATCTAATTATTGGAAGCTTATTCCTATAGGGCGACCCTTTGTTGGAAGGAATTTGAATCACACACCAAAGGCATGGGATTGAATTGTCATGTGTTTCTAGGTATTTCAGCTCCAAGTAATATGAAACTAAACCCAATTGGAACTATCTCCAAGACTCGACGAGCCTAGGAACTATCTCCAAGACTCCATGAGCCCAAGGATTCAAGTAGACTTTGATCACAATAAACATAAAAACAAAAAAACTTGTTTATTTTCTTTTTGTTAGCTAAGAAACCTAAATACTATATGGCTGATTTTAAATTCTTTAATTTTAAGCATTTCAAGCCTAGGTAAAATATAACATGTTGGCATCACTTTTAGGTTTTATTTATTTAGTTTTTTTTGTGCTAATTTCATTTCTAAACAGCTTGTAAAAATAATTAAATCCCCCCTAAAGCTTCATAAACTCATATCTATGGGTAAAGGTTTTGTGCTATATTAATCACATAAAAACCCGGGTTATCTCACTAAGTATTAGGCATATTTTTAGTGGATTATTTTGCTCATTTATAGTTTTGGAAATTTTATGGGCTGTTAGCACTCCCTTACTTTCAGATTTAACAATTTAATTTTTTAATAAGTAATTCATGGTGGATACTGATTTTTTAAGGGTTATCTTTCTTTTTTACATAACAACATTTCCTTTTTTGAAAAGTACATCATTCGGGAGTGTTTCTCTCATTTAATGGTTGGATAATCGTTCATTTTCTTTACTAAACATATCTACTTAAGATAAGTTATTGACTAATTTTTTATCATTCTAGAAATTACTTCTACAATTTAACATATATCTAAGCATTTTCTCCTGCACAATCTTGGTATGCTACTTCATATACTTGGATAATTTAATAATGGATCAGTGGATTAATGTTGTCTAAATTTTTAATGAGACATTGGTTATAAAATATTAAATCAAAGTAACAATTGAAGAAGTGGTTGTCACCACTTCAAGAAATATGGAAAATCAACTTCATGCATCTAATATCCTTAAGTGACATCTTGCCTAAAAATTATTCTCAAGCAAGGTCTCAACTTGAAACAATTTTGTGCTTTAAGGCATTCACTGAGTAGCTTGTTTTACATGTTTTTTAATTTTGGATACATTTTAGTTTACAACAAATAAACCCACTATTAACCACATTAAATGTCAATTCATTGTGAGTATACTTTTCTACATTTCCTTTAAATTTTTAGAATTGAGAATCATTGATGTTGATGGAATTTTATTGTTAAAGATAATAAATTTTAATATCTTTGGTATTTCCTTTCAAGTGTTTGTTATAATCGGAAGCTTAACAATTTCACAAATTAAAAAACTATTTGAGGAATCAACTTTGCAATTCATCTACATACAATAAACTAAGTTGGAATCAATCTCCCCTAATCTCTCACCATTAGAAACCATCTATTAAACCATAGGGAAGCATCACTTGACCTTGAAAGTTCATCAAAAGTGAAAGAAGTTATCACTAAGGTTACAATGGTGCTTTCTTCCAAAATTACTTTTTGATAGCACTAGTGAGTTGCGATTTTCCCACTCAAGTTCTAAATCAAGTTGTAACAGTGTAAATATCAAATCCATATGACTGCACATAGAACACCGAGAAAGGATAGAGGACTAGGGTACACATTGAGAAGATCAACCATTGAAGCATGAAGCATGGCAGGTTCACAAAAACATAGGAAATTTATATTATTTAATAAACTGGATGTCCTAAGATTACAACTTTGGAAATATAAACGTTAAAATTAGAATTAAAAGAGGGATAAATCCATTAGAATAAAAATATGTGGAGACATAATAAAAGGATGTGTAAGGCTGAGGGATTATTTTTATGGTGCATTGATGGTTATTACATCCCAACAATCTCTAGAGGGTATGAAAGATGAATCCCAATAGGGTAGACAAACAAGAGTGTGCAAGAGACACCCCACAGCAACAGAACATACCTCCCCCTAATAGTAAGCAGTGACAAACAAAGATTGATCATCTGAAAAATTAATATTGGCTAGAGGGAGACGGATGCACACTAAATGTCAATTCAAATTATTGCATAGTTCCTGCAATGCTTGCAATAGAACATACAAGTCTCCCAATTAGTGGGATGCATAGATGGTAGTTCAAACATGGAGCCAAGCTATACACAGAGATCCCTGACATCAATGAGTACCAAATGCACCTTGTAGATAACATCATGCATGTGTATACATTTCTTTTATCTTCAAAAGTAAAAGTATTATCTGGGAGATGCACACAATGCTTGGATGCAAATAGAAAAATTTATTTACATATACAAGTGGTCATTTGACTTTATTGATGTGTGCAGTAGATGACATATTCTTCTCATTTCACTAGAATTGGGCACACAAAATGAACATTAGTGGCTAGTAGCACATCTAGCAGTTTGACCCTAGATGTAGGAAACCCCTGCTTCCCTCACACTCCCAGAATGGTTCCACATACTCTTGGAACAATCCTTGTTGCTACTGTACTAGAGAAGAATAAACTAGAAATTGATTGTGGCAAGAGGCTTGAGAAAGGTTAGCAAATAGTAGAATTATTTGTCTTTTACAGACTACTAAATAGTAAAAGTTAGAATTATTTATATTTATTATGGCCTATTTTAAAATATTATAAGGAAATTGAAGTTTTAACTGTTGACTTCATTTTAAACTCTTTTGTCTTGATAACCTGTTTCAAATCATGGTTGATGTTATATGTGACAGTTTGTTGGTGACAAATGTTACTTATTAAAACATGAAACTTTAAAGGTTTGTGTTATGGTTGATCATTTGATGGAGATACAATAATTTATCACTGCTAGATTCTTGATGTAATTTGTGTACTAAAAGGTTGATGCATACATAACTTAACTTATCATTAACTTACAATAACTAATTCACCATTATGCATGCCTTTTTTTCAATATATATGCTATATAAAAAATGTCTGAGATCTCTTCAATCCAAATATCAGTACATAGCACTTGTCACACATGTATCATCACTAATGATTATGTTTCTCAATTACAATTATGGAAAGTCTTTCCTTCCCCATTCAATAATATTACAATGAACTAAAGTTGGTTTTCCATGCGCACAACCACCTTGGCTCATTGCCATCACTAGGGGTATTTCTTCCACCATAATTGCTCAAAACATGCATCGGGCCCCATATGTGAGGAATGGACTGATTATACAAGCGATATGAGATGGCCTGCTTCCACAAGTGAGAGATGGATCATGAGGGGTGAACGTGTCTTTGGGAAATTTGAACCTTGGTGTGGCTACGGAACACTGCTTCTTTACCATCGAATCAAGAACCCATTGACCGTTTGGAAATAATTTAAAATTATCCTTGGTGACTAATGTTATATTGTCTTCCCAATTAATCTCCTCTTTGATAGGTGACATATTTATCTAATCAATCAACGACCTTGTTTTGGGATATAAATTCCAATCTGAAGCTACAAAAGAACCCTGCATCAAATTTATAATAATTTTAGTCTCCTTCCATTTCAATACTCATTATCCTGAGTTTGAGATAGGGTTTTATCCAGGTCTTCACTTATTCTATGTTTATTGTACCCTTACCAATAATATCCATAAATATAGCTATAGTATTAACTCTATAGTCCCATGCACATGATGTTATATTGAAATCATGGATGATGAAATCATTGAGGGATTAAACCTAGCCTCATTTAATTTAAGATCATGATATGAAATTGGGGAAAGATACACCAAGAATAGAACCTTAGGAGATGACTTGAAACTATGACAACCTCACTCGTTAACTAACACCTTATTCGAAAATTGATCTTATTCATAAAATGATACATGTGATAAAAGGCCTCAATTTCATATAGTTTATTTTTGAGTTTCAATGTCTAGATAAATGAATGAAATTTTTATTCCAAATTAATCATTAGAAGAATGGCTATTTAATTGTACTATAGGATTTGTGTTAGATCTGTTTAGGTATGGATATCGCATACAAAAATAACCAAATCCAAATAGATACCAAAATAGGTCTTTTTTTAATCCATTTTGTTATTCGTAGATATGTACTAGAACGGATCATGCGAGACAAATTAATCAAGCACCACGAAGGCTTTAGAGGCAATTTGGAGAGTCCTATCGATCACTATAATTGACAATCTTATTTATCTTATGGGGCCTGGTTATACCACATAAGACATGCTAGTTCATGTTAGGATACACTGTTGAGCATTATAATATACCTATGACATGATTGGAATAAGAATGTTATCTAAAAAAAATTGTTCAGAGGAAGCAACTCAACAAGTGACCTCATATCCTTTGATAAAAAAAAATTTGAGCATGCCACTACGATTTTCTATAATATAATTGGAGGGAAAGACATCCAGAATTGCAAGAAGTAAACATAATGTCACAAGTATGGAATTTGACACATTTCTTAATTATTTTATCCATTTTCTTAAGACAATTAAATATTTTAATTATGCATATAATGTGATGGTTTTTATCATTTATATATATAAATTGCAAAAATAAATCTATTGATCATTTATGTAAAATTTTCTATTAAATTTGGCACTCGTTAGATATGTAGAGAATTCTAGTATTATGATTGTATTCCTACGATGGGAATATGGTCAGAAAGCTAGATAGACAAATTCATATTCGCAGGACAAGGAATAAAACCTTTAGAGGGGCTTGTTCCTGCATTATTTTATTGACCATAAACATAGTGAGTATTCTAGATGAGTAGAATAAAATCATCCTATAGGGTTACATGACCATGAAGAGAAAGTTATATTTTATTTCTTTATTTATATTCATATTTAATCTTTTTAGAGATTAAATGTACTCTATCTAAACTTTTTTGTGTCTACTTGGCTGGTCTAGTTCTAGTATCCTTTATTATTTTCCAAAATACTTTGGACATCCTCCCAACCATTGGAAATGGATAAACTTACAGGATAAACCAATGAATTCATGTACTTGATACTTGATTGCTTTATCTCATTTCCCGTGTATTTGAAAGAAAATGTTGGTTTCAATTTATATATTCATTTGCTAAATGGAAACAACAACCAACCCGGTAGCTTAATTTCCATTAGATCATGGAATTGTGGACATCCACAATAGTATGAATGACCACAATCTGATACAACCGTTTGGTTCTTACATCATGTGGGTTTGGTGACCACCTAGGAATATTTACGCATAAATTTCTAGCCTTTCATATCAACACCAATGATTAGACTATCATACACTTGAACATGTCGATGGAGTTATATAGCATATAATACACATAGATGGCCAACCAGAACATCTCTCCAAATGACTGAATTCATTATATAGTAAATATGGTCAACTATACAAACTCTTCAATTCACCCAATGGATCACCCAAAAAAATACCAGGAGATATGTACATACTTAAATAGCAACAGGTTGATCCAAGTTTCTACAACCAAACAATGATTTCCAAGATTTGGGGTCCATGTTGTACCCATATATTATGTAATTGGAATTACAGTGGTGCACACATATGGAATGGAGTCATGGAAAAATTTCACATACAACACCATTGATAGATAATGGCTCAACGCGCTACTATAGACACACTATTGCAAAGTGTCAAAGAAGAAGAACTACTTTCACCTACACTAATCTTATATCTCTAGAGGATTACTTTCAAATCACCCTTTGTTGATTTATTTTATAATATTTTTCAGGTACAATTTTTAGAAATTTCTTTAGTTGCATTTCCCTAAACGTTGCAGGACTAGGTTTTCCAGATCTGTTATGTTCTGTGCAAAGTGATTGGATATTATTGGTAAACATGCATTGTCTTGCAATAATTATAGTTTAATAATTATTTCAATTTTTGTTGAAAGAAATTATTATTTTTGTCCTAATGTCATATGTAGGATCAAAGGGAAGATGAAGAAATATGCAATATCTATGTTCCCATGAATCATATCTATATTGGTTGAAGATCTTGGAAATATGGAGGCTTGATTCAATTAGGTTGATGAGTATTGGGAACAAGCTATAACACTTTGTCCACGAAAGGTGATTTCCATAGCTCTAATAACTCTATAATATTTAATAGCATGCATTACCATTAGGATATAAATCTAGCATCAAAACACTTACTGAAACTTTAAGATTGTTAAATATCATACAACACCACAAAATATCTATAGTAACAAAACAACATATGCATTTATGTGATGCAATGCTAGAATTCTTGTCCATTTATATTGTCATTTAAAAATTTTCCTAGTTCTTATTTTTGAAGTTATCCTCACTATGATGTTAATTTTCGTTCTCATTTTCTCAAGTTGAATTCCTCTTTATTTTCCATAGAAATGTGAAGGCATACAGATCCAACGATATTTGTACACATAAACTCATGTTTATTTAATATTTTTGAATTTGGTTATCAAGATTCAAACTTCGCATTCTTTATTTGGTGTATGTGAGCATATGCTTATGTTTAAGAAACACAAAGTTAATTTCCATTGGTTTTGAAGGTAATGAACCACCTATATGTTTTACTTGTTAATATTAATACTATTCCTTCCACCTGCATCAAGAACTCTAAGAATAAAAGAGTTTTGGAAAAAGTGAAATTGTTCTTCTCTGTTTACTATGGATGGAAATGTCCTTGCCATGTATATAGAGACTTTTAAGTAGTGAAAAAGAGTTTATGGGATTCAAAAGTGTTCAAAAACTAGATCATGTAAAATTCAAAATCATCTTACTGAAGGTCCAAGGATATTCCATGAGTTATAAGTTATAAACAGTAGGGTTCTTAAAGAGGAAAGTAATAAAGTTATTAGAGGATGTTGTACCCATATATTATGTAATTGGAATTACAGTGGTGCACACATATGGAATGGAGTCATGGAAAAATTTCACATACAACACCATTGATAGATAATGGCTCAACACGCTACTATAGACACACTATTGCAAAGTGTGAAAGAAAAAAACTACTTTCACCTACACTAATCTTATATCTCTAGAGGATTACTTTCAAATCACCCTTTGTTGATTTATTTTATAAGATTTTTCAGCTACGATTTTTAGAAATTTATTTAGTTGCATTTCCCTAAATGTTGCATGACTAGGTTTTCTAGATCTATTCTGTTCTGTGCAAAGTGATTGGATATTATTGGTAAACATGCATTGTCTCGCAATAATTATAGTTTAACAATTATTTCAATTTCCGTTGAAATAAATTATTATTTTTGTCCTAATGTCATATGTAGGATCAAAGGGAAGATGAAGAAATATGCAATATCTATGTTCCCATGAATCATATCTATATTGTTTGAAGATCCTGGAAATATGGAGGCTTGATTCGATTAGGTTGTCGAGTATTGGGAACAAGCTATAACACTTTGTCCACGAAAGGTGATTGACATAGCTCTAATAACTCTATAATATTTAATAGCATGCATTACCATTTGGATATAAATCTAGCATCAAAACACTTACTGAAACTTTAAGAGTGTTAAATATCATACAACACCACAAAATATCTATAGTAACAAAACAACTTATGCATTTATGTGATGCAATGCTAGAATTCTTGTCCATTTATATTGTCATTTAAAAAATTTCCTAGTTCTTATTTTTGAAGTTATCCTCACTATGATGTTAATTTGCTCTCTCATTTTCTCAAGTTGAATTCCTCTTTATTTTCCATAGAAATGTGAAGGCATATAGATCCAGGGATATTTGTACGCATAAACTCATGTTTATTTAATATTTTTGAATTTGGTTATCAAGATTCAAACTTCACGTTCTTTATTTGGTGTATGTGAGCCTATACTTATGTTTAAGAAACACAAAGTTAATTTCCATTGGGTTTGAAGGTAATGAACCACTTATATGTTTTACTTGTTAATATTAATACTATTCCTTCCACCTGCACCAAGAACGCTAAGAATAAAAGAGTTTTGGAAAAAGTGAAATTGTTCTTCTCTGTTTTGCTATGGATGGAAATGTCCTTGCCATGTATATAGAGACTTTTAAGTAATGCAAAAAAATTTAGGGGATTCAAAAGTTTTCAAAAACTAGATCATGTAAAATTCAAATTCATATTGCTCAAGGTCCAAGGATATTCCATGAGTTATAAGTTATAAACAGTAGGGTTCTTAAAGAGGAAAGTAATAAAGTTATTAGAGGATGTTGAAGTATATTTTTTTTTATCCTTCAATACATAGAAATAAACGATGTAGGAAAATGTATTAACTCCATTAATTTATGGATATCTGCAAGGATGAATAAACAACTAGTTGTAGGAATAATATGTCCTAAAGTATCTTAGTTGTAATAATTTATTTTGCATAGGTGCATATTTTGGTTACATAACAATAAATGAGAGAGGTTATTAGGAAACCCTTAGAAAAAATGAAGTTGAGAACAGCCAAGATTCTGATAATTGGAGATTAAATAGAACTGAAGTTTTATTTAATTAGTTGAGTGTAGTATGCTTATTTTAGAGTTACAAAAGTAAATGTACTTATCTAAATCCATCTAGCAATACAATGCTCAGGTTTCTCCATGACAATAGACTATAACAAAATCATTCCTTGCTTCATGTATGAGCAACTTGAATGCATTAAACAAAAACAAAAAAAATGATTCTAATTGCTTTATACTACTTGATTTAGGGTAAAGGTACTAACATCCATTATTTTCCTACATGCATTTCTTATAGTTTTCACAATGTATGATATCATGACCATAGTTTCCATTTTTTATTGTTTTCATCATTTAGTCCCCTACACATGAGGTTTAATCCCTCGGGTTGCTATACCATCAAATTAAAAAAAAATTGACACCTCCATCACTATAGCGACATGAAGTCCTTCCAAGTTCCGATGAACCTTCTATACTAGTGACAGACATTTCTGTCGCCAGTGTAGCAAGTCTATGGAAACATCACTACAAAAAATCATGGAATTAGTGTCCCATTTAGCATCCCTTTTTAGTGCAATTTTTTTTTACATTGAGTGGTCAAACTAGACGCTAAATGGGACGCATCATGGACAAAAATTAAATCATCCCAAAAAACGTATGTTTTTGCTTCCTAAATAGCATACTTTATGATGTCCAAAATAGCATCTCTTTTTTTTCTTCTAGAATAGCATCCAACTCTGCTTCCTAAAAAATGTCAAGGTTTGCTTCCAGAATAGCGCCCAACTTTGCTTCCTAAACAACGTTGAGATTTGCTTCCTAAATAACGTCGTTCTTTGCTTCGTAGCAAGTGTCCTCTTTTGCTTCTTAAATGACACCCCCATTAGCACCATATTTCCATCCTTAATAGCACCATGTTAGCATCCATTTTTTCTACCACTTTAGCATCCCATTCTGCACCATGTTTTACTTCCAAATATGCACCAATTTTTGCTTCCAAATTTGCACCAATTTTTGCATCATGTTTTGCTACCAAAATGACACCAAATATTTCTTCTATTGTTGCACCATATTTTGCTTCCTATGTAGTGCTATTTTTTGCATCCAAAGTAACATCTTATTTTGCTACCATATCAACGCCATGTTTGGCTTCATCATTAGCGCCATGTGTTGCATGCTTTTTAATGCCTAGTTTCAGGTCTCTCATGTTTTGGTCACTAATTTAGTCGTTTTTTGTATTTAACTAATACTATAATATCATTAGGGCATGGAGGAATCGAACCACCGACCTCCTGCTTGTAAGGCAGGTGCTCTTCCATTGAGCTAGAACTCTTTAATAATTTGAGAACCTAACTTACAAAGTCCTCTATAATGGTAAAAAGGATCAATACACAAATTTGAGTATCTAATGGTCAAACAAGGCAACAAAGAAAGAGGATTTTGTAATACTAGAAAGAACACTCATCAACAACAAGAGTGTTGCATGTATCAGAACATGACAATGTAATAGTACCAATTTGGTTACCTAAAATCATGTAGCTTGGGCATTTTGGTTATTTCAAGACCTGATAAGCGATGTGATTAGAAATACACATTAGTGCATGCACATGACCAGAGAAAAAAGCAATCTTCCACCAGTCTAGCTAGCAACCAAATTATGATAGCTTGGTTACAAACATGTAATATCTTGCACCTTATTCTAGTAGACAGACAATTTTATTGTTGGTCCTAGCTACATGTGATTACACACGATATAAGTTATAACTTATGTACCAACATAGTTACCTACATAAGATCAGTTCTAACAGAGTGGGGAAACAAGAGTAAAAACAAAGAGAGTGTTCCTTGAAATAGATTTTATATCATTGCAATGAATTTTGAATTGTCGATTCAAGCATTTAAAAGCATGAGAATTGAGAATTAACTGCAGAAATCCATCTGGGAAATAGCATGAGTGTTATAAGGAAACTTAATTCCAATGTCTTTAAGGATTTGTAAGGCGTATTAGGAATATACCACTCAGTAAATATGTTGGGGGGTGGGGGTTGAAGCTATTATGGAAGGAACTTTTAGTGGAAACAACATACACTGAGAATCTACAATATCTTCCTAAACATAAAAGATGGCGAGTACAAAAGAGTAATGTGGCTGAACTACACCAAGTGGATAATGGTACTCATTATGATGAAGGGATTAAAGGGATCAAAAAGAAAGTTTAGAGAAAAGACTCATACCATTTCTAAAATACTGACCATTCCAAGAACTCCCTAGGAATGGTTTGTTGGCGTCCATTTCTTGTCATTTTCTCAGAACTTTTCTAGGTTGTATCCTTCAAGAGATGGGTCATTCCCATAAAACAAATGCAGTAACAATTATTTCATCCTATAGAGCATATTTTATGCCCTCATTTGGATATAAAGGAAACAAGCATAAAGTTTAGGAAAAACCAACAAGAAGCTTAGGTTAGTCTCACCTAATATATTGCTAGTAATCAAATACTTAACATAAGTCAACTATTATAATTCATCTAGTTATCAGTGAGAAGCTAAAGTTACCAGGATATTGATAGATATATGTACATATATGAGAACAAATTGGATACAATATGGTTGGATATGCATATATAAAAATACATGTAAAATATGTGTGAGCATGTAAAATACATTTATTTCCAAATATTTCCATAGTTTTAACAAAGTATTTCCCTTGGCTTAATGTATTTCCTAATAAAATGCTCTACAAAAATAGCTATTGAGCCATTTTCCATTTTTCATATGGCATAGAGTTCCTATTCAAAATGTAAGCTCACAGCTTGGCCCAATGGAAGGGTGCTATCCTCAGTGGGGGTTATTAAATAGTTAAAAAATGTATAGCTATGTTTTTTTCAAAATAAGGCCCAAATATGTACAACTGAAAAAGGTTTTCATAATTTCATATAAATAAATGTGTACCTCGTGAATATGACCTCGCTTTTGAAAAATCCTATCCTCTTATGTTCCAACAGCCTGAATAAAATGCTCCACCTTGTCCAATATTACCTGCATGATAAAATGTTCCACATTTTAGTGTGATATCATATTAGCTGGAAATGCTAGCTATATCCAAATGAGTTAACACCCTTTCATTCGATTTTTAGTAATTTCAAACATAGCAGACGTCCTATAGCCTTTATAAAAATCCATGTGCATTTGAAATTTCAGAAAGAGAAAACATTATACTGCTTTAATGCCAACAATTGGATAAAGTTGGTCAAGATGAAATCAGTATCATTTCCATCAATCTGGGCCCATGAGATCTGCGATTCAAGTGATAATTAAAATTTCAAATGCCACATAACTTCAGATTGCAATATTTAGAAGACCAAAGTGAAAATATCACAATATCTAGTAACATATAGTGAAGTCCTTCAGTCAACATAATATTTTCCAACAAAAATTATATAATAAATGCAATTAGTGTCATAATACCTCTCTTGCATCTATCAAATAGACACCCATTGCACTGAATTCTTTCTTGTATATAGCCATGAGCAAGTTAATTGAACCCTGTAAAATAGAAAATAGCCACCAATAAATTATCTTCCTGGAGAATATTGTCACAGAACCAAAATAGAGAATGTGAGCTGTAAAAATAGATCTATAATAAACTGTCTACACACTAGAGATAATCATGCTTAGAATTTAGAACAACAATCAGCTTGGACATAAAAATAATCCAATTGTTTCAATTGAAATGAATTTCAGAACAAAATGTAAATTTAGATATTATTTATTCAGCGACTATTTAAGGAACTCAAATAGAATATAGGAGGTGTAACATCTCTACATACAAACCTCACAAATTTCCAATGTAGGCATGTGTGGAAGGAAATCATTGCCAACAAAGAAACAGATGAAGACAAAATCATCCACAACCTATTCAAAACCAATCTCTATTGGAGGTTTTGGAATCTTAATATCATACTCTAAATATTCATGTAAAACCAAAATGTTGACGAACTACCAAATATTTGAGATATCAGAAACAAGTTAGATGTAAAAATAATAGTAAAAAATCCACATGATCTATAATAATATTGAAACTTGCTTTAATTATCATGACCTAAATGGGACCGTTATTAGTATTAATGCAACCATACAACATTAACAAAAAGAAAAAACCTCCAAGCATGCATAACCAAAATCCTAACATAAAAAATTATACATATATCCGACTTACCTGATAAATCCTTTTAGGATTAATATTCAATTCACCACCTTTCTCGTCAAAATCTCCTTGCTTTCTTTTTGGCTGTCCTTCACATGCATTTGCAAAATGACCAACCTAACCACAAAGGAAGCATTTGTCTTGTTGTCCAGGCGTAACCACAATCCGCACAATTACATATATAAGGAAAGAGGCAATTTTATCATATTCCTCTCACTATTTTTAAAGGCTATAGTAAAAGAGATGACAATGCGATCTAAATGCATTTAAGTCATACAAAACTATCAAGAAATTTAAAATTTTCATCTTGAACAAAGGATGAGCATTAATTTCTATTTTTCACAACGAACAAACTGTTAAAAGAGAGTCTCTACTTTTGTGGGAATGATTTTGTCACTAACCATGCCTGGATATGGTGCATGTGTATCATTTATATGCATAACTCCTACCCTCAATGGTTTTTGGTATTTGTCTCCTGGTAACACTCGATAGTAAAGCCTAGAAATGGGGTTAAGTATTGAAATTCGAACATAGATGAGTATAACAGTCCAAGAGTTTATTGGGTTAACGTTCAGACATTTATTGGGTTTGGTGAAGATCATAAACATATAAAACATATCTAGAGATCAATAAGAGCGATCTAAATTTGAAAGTACTTCACATGAGTTCGAAGATAGGACTACCAGAACCTCTTCCCAATACAAAGATGCAATAATTATTTCTAATATTTTTACAATTGATGAACCATTACCACTTCGAGTAAATGTGATCTAAGAGAATGGGTGGATGTTACAATATGTAATGCACAAAAGTGCAATAAAAAATTAGATAGCGATAAAAATGTACTCATTGAATCCTTAAAAGCAAAACCTAGTGGCTACTTGTGCATGTCAATGCATCATGACCCATATCAAATGAAAATAAGGAACTTGATCTTGATTCTAAGCAAATAATCATGAGATTGAACTACTACACAATAGTGAAGAATACCAATAGTTCTATTACACTTTGTTCTCTATAAATCAGGAGCTCTAACCTCTCTCAAAATTGAGAAATGCACCTCATGAGTAGGCAATGCTAACATGATTAGATCAGCATCCTGCAACCATTGGGAGAAAGTAATTTACCAACAGCCATTTGGGACAAAGGCATTTACCAAAAACAATATGGCATTTATCACCCTTTTATGCCTGCAACATGCATCACCATCTGAATATCATGCCAAATAAGAGTTTCCAGGGAGCATTTTGAGAGATGGTTGTTACAATCTATTTTGATGCTAATTTCCCCTAAGATTTTAGGCCTATCAACCCTATGCGTCACCGACCATTTTTTTTACATGTAACAAAACTCAAAGTCACATTATTTGAACACAGGATCAACCCAACAATTTTGAAGATCAGGAATATCATTTGGATTCAAGAAAACTAGCAAAAATTCTAAAATGAGACTGATACAAATAGAAAAAGCTAAAAAATGCTAATTTTTTTACCAAAACAGGAAATTTTTTGTAGACTATGGAAGTTTTGTAACACGGCTTCAAATAGATAATTATGGGATAGATTCTTCAACCTTGCTTACTCTATTTAATTTACCATTGTAACATTTAGATCAAGGAAAGTTGAGAGAAAATAGTTCAACTCCCTATATAGGACAAGATGTGCTCCTAACAATCATTGCAATGCCATTGATGTATCTCAATTACAGATGTATCTAAAATATGAAATTTCCATATGGTGACACTCATGAGTCATGATAAAGACAAAATATGCCGATCATAACCAATATGTAAAGCTGCTCAGACAAACTCAGCTGAATACAAAAAAGCATACATGACATTCAAGATATGGAATCAAGTATATACCATCAAGATGAGGTGCTGCTGCAAAAGTAATAGAGAATTGAGAACCATTGTTGTTTGGGAAAGCATTGGCCATTGATATAATACTAGGTCCTCAAATCAAATGTTAGGAGTGTTTTGACAAACTAATCCCCAACACCTCCCTAAGTCACACAATCAAGTCCTCTCAACCCCAAGAACTGCCCTAACGAAAATAAAATGGTTTGTATTGGATTCTTCACAACAATCATATAGATGATGATAGGTTCAATTTTACTCCCTCCCTTCTAACTCTATCTTTGATGTTCAGCAATAGTGTTTCCTCGCTCTTTAGGGTTTACCTTTTCAATTCACCCTTTACATGTTTTTTTCTTTTATTATACCTTCATTTGCATCTTTTCATCTTTAAGCAATCAATAGAGAGGGTTTACCTTTTCAGTTCACCCTTTACATGTTTATTTATTTTATTGTACCTTCATTTGCATCTTTTTATCTTTAAGCAATCAGGAGTGATCCTTGCAATCTCATAGTCCAATGTTGATTGGGCATATTTTATAGTCCCATTCACCTATTCTTTGGTCATTTGTAGACATTAATAAAACTACTCCACTTTATCTTTCTCTAAATAGGTAATATAATCATTGTAACATATCTAAAAGAAATAAGGTAGTGATAAAATACAGAGAAGATGAGACTTATTTCATATAGAAGAATCCATTCTAAGGATCAATGATCCACTAAAATGTAAAATCATATTATTGACCAAGATAAATTATAGAGGAGGTGAGACTTATGTCATATAGAAGACTCCATTCTAAGGATTAGTGCTCCACTAAAATGTAAAAGCATATTAACGACCACAACTATCTAGAAGCTATAAAACTCATGCATATTGTGCTAAGGAATCAACAAGTGTATAGAAGTATACACATATGGAACATATGTTTTATAATCCCAAAATTTAAAATATAGCACCATAAAAAGTGGAGACGACTTATTGAAAAAAATTGTTGTGAACAAAGTTTTAGGCCACCTTACATATGGATGCCATTGAGCAAATGAGTCAGCTCCATTGGTTGTTGTAGTGGAACCTAGTCACCCCCAAAAAGCACTTAGTATTTATGGGATAGCGTGAATGAAACTATAGGTAAAGTGATAATTAAAACCTGCATACTAAATATGCTCACCGTCAAGCTATTTAAGTGTTGAAACAAATTCTTACGTCATAATCATAGGATGTCTAGAGGAAAATACTAGATTAACAGTTCCACACCATCAGTTTTTGAAAGATAGGTGGAAAACACCCTGAAAACAATCTCCTAGCTGTTCAGTTCCACTTAATATGAAAATCCAGATCATAAAAGATACTACAAATACAGAACAACAACAACAAAAACTACTTTGCAGTCAATATAACAGTACTGAATTCTCTGGAACATTCTAAGTGAATTCTCAAGATAAATTACTTGACATGTTTCTCAGAAATTTATACTCGAGTCTGAGTTATGAAACAAGTTTGTATTACAAAAAGGGTAAACTACTCCCCAACACCTCCCTGAGTCACACAATCAAGTCCTCTCGACCCCAAGCACTCCCCTGAGGACAATTAAATGGTTTATATTGGTTGCTTCACAAAAATTGGATAGATGGTGATAGGGTCAATTGTACTCCCTCCCTTCTATCTATATCATTGATGTTCAGCAGTAGTGTTTCCTCTCTCTATTGGGTTTACCTTTTCAGTTCACCCTTTCATGTTTTTTTTCTTTTCTTGTACCTTCATTTGCATCTTTTCATCTTTAAGCAATTAGGAGTGATCTTGGCAATCTCATAGTCAAATGTTGATTGGGCATATTTTCTAGTCCCATTGACCTATTCTTTGGTCATTTGTGGACATTAATAAAAATACTCCACTTTATATTTATTTAAATAGGTAATATTCTCATTATAACATATATAAAATCAATAAGACAGTGATAAAATATAGAGGAGATGAGACTTATGTCATATAGAAGACTCCATTCTATGGATCAGTGCTCCACTAAAATGTAAAATCATATTAATGACCACAACTGTCTAAAATCTATCAAACTCATCCATAGAGTGCTAAGACATCAATAAGTAAGTGTATAGAAGTATACACATATGAAACCTAAGTTTTATAATCCCAAAAAGTGAAATATAGCACCGTAAAAAGTGGAGAAGACTTATTGAAACAAAATTTTGTGAACAAAGTTTTAGGCCACCTGGCATATGGATGCCATTGAGCAAATGACTCAGCTCCATTGGGTGTTGTAGTGGAACCTAGTCACCCCCAAAAAGCACTTAGTATTTATGGGATAGCGTGAATGAAAGTATAGGTAAATTGAGAATTAAAACCTACACAATAAATACACTCACTCTCAACATAGTTAGTTGTTGAAACAACTTCTTATGTCATAATCATAGGATGTCTAGAGTAGAAGACTAGATTGACAGTTCCACATCCTCATTTTTTGAAAGATAGGCAGAAAAACCCATGAAAACAGTATCCTAGTTGTTCAGTTCCACTATATATGACAATCCATATCATAAAAGATACTGCAAATATAGAACAACAGCAACAGAAACCACTTTGCAATCAATATAACAGTACTGAATTCTCTGGAACATTCTAAGTGAATTCTCAAGATAAATTACTTGATAGGTTTCTCGGAAATTTATACTGGAGCCTGATGTATGAAACCAGTTTATATTACAAAAAGGGTAAACTTTGCAAAAAGGATAAACTACTCCCCAACTCCTCCCCGAGTCACACAATCAAGTCCTCTCGACCCCAAGCACTCACCTGAGGAGAATTAAATTGTTTGTATTGGCTGCTTCACAACAATCAGATAGATGATGATAGGGTCAATTATACTCCCTCCTTTCTATATCTATGTTTAATGTTCAGCAGTAGTGTTTCCTCTCTTTATAGGGTTTACCTCTTTAGTTCACCCTTTACATGTTTCTTTCTTTTATTGTAAATTCATTTGCATCTTTTCATCTTTAAGCAATCAAGAGTGATCTTGGCAATCTCATAGCCCAATGTTGATTGGGCATATTTTCTAGTCACATTGACCTATTCTTTGGTCATTTGTGGACATTAATAAAACTACTCCACTTTATCTTTATTTAAATAGGTAATATATTCATTGTAACATATCTAAAAGAAATAAGGTAGTGATGAAATATAGAGGAGATGAGACTTATCATCATATAGAAGACTCCATTCTAAGGATCAGTGCTCCACTAAAATGTAAAATCATATTAATGACCATGATAAAATACAGAGGAGATGAGACTTATGTCATATAGAAGACTCCATTCTAAGGATCAGTTCTCCACTAAAATGTAAAATCATATTAGTGATCACAAATGTCTAAAATATATCAAACTCATGCATACAAAACTACCTGTAGTAAACTATATAGAAATTTGGTTAAAAATTATTATTAGGTTTAGTAGGTAACATGTCTCATGTTACTATTATCTGCATTATCCTATGGATCTTGATAGATATGCTCCCAAATATATTTGATTAAGTGCACAATGCAGAGATATTCATTATGTTACAGGGTTTGGTTTATGCATCTTATTATTTTGGTAGTTATTTCATTTATTTGAGTTTCCAAATTGCTCTTAATGTTTGCAGGTATCATTGGTTTTTTGTCTATATATATGGTGTGCAGCAATTAACCCAGGAGATCTTGGTGTATTCAGATCTAAAAAGTGTGGGAAAATTTCTGATCCTAGAAAAGATTCATACAATGATCCATTACTTGGATCTACTGCTTTTGTTGATGATGCAAATACTGAATCTGTAGGAGAAAAAGTCTAGTCAAAGGGGCCACTAGTGACTATATTACCTGTAAAGGAATCGAGGATCCTAGATGAAAAGAAAAGTGGCTTGAATAATATTTTATTGTTTTGGATTGTTAGTTGTGCCTGTTTCCCTTTTGCTCATATATGCAAGAGTACTTGTTCCAAAAAAAAATCTTCAAATCAGCAAGTTTGTGATGATGACATGTTGTATTGCAGCCTATGTGAAGTGGAGGTGCACTGTAAAGTGGTTAAAAAAATAACATATTTGTAATATAGAAAATACTGTATTTGATTTATATTCTGCAGTAATGCAAAGAACATAGCTGAGGGAATGGAGGATGATTCTTTTATGAAATTTTATATATTTGTATTTTTCATTCATGAGACAACTTCATGCATACATATTGAAATTTTCATGCATAATTATGGAAATGTGCATGTGAATTCTACCTTTTCTACATGCTGCTTAAAACGCATCTCCAATAGGCTCAAGAGGAGCTTTCTAATTCATAAACCACAAGATCTACAATGGGAAACTGAATACCTACTTTGCAAATTTGAAAACTTTATGGGGAAGAGTAGTCTGATTTGTCCACATTGGAGATCATCTTTTAATACCATATCTCATCTTTGAAGTTCACCTCTAAATGTTCTATCCATCATTATCTGCTAGAAACCATGCATCATTGCTAATTCTGCATATATCTTATATTGAAGGTATTACCTATAGATTACACCATTGGAATATGAAAGAAACCAAATTTGTTTGATCATTTGTTATTTTGCATGGAATCTCATGTTCATGATTATTTAGTATTGTGTATTTTCTTCATATAATTTGTTTCGGTAAACCCACATTACAATAAAATATGAAGCTGAGTTTCTCGGAATGTTTCGCTTCTCCCTGTTTCCTTCCAGGAAATGTTTTGAAAATGGAAACACCCGTGAAACTCCTAGCAAACATTTCCTGTCCTTTGGCTGGAAAAACGGTGTGCTTCTCTTTTACCATTTTTTGAGAATGTTGTGTTTCTTATAAAGATTGCTTCCCACCTACCTATCTGCACAAACACGGATGCACAAGCAAGCCTGTAATTATGAAAGAAATCCTGTAATATGAAACAAGCATGCCCACAAGTGGGAAATCACAAGTGTCACTAAGCACAAATGGATGTCAGCGAGTGCACACAGAAGCACATGCACAAGAAGTCAATCATTTAATCAATCAAGCTTGGTAACACAAGTATTTTGTTGTGTCTGTGCATGTGTGCCTATGTTTACTTGTGTCAGTTCCTGTTGGTATATGATTTATCACTCTATGGTAGTTATAAGTTGTTCAAAAATTATTGGTGTATGATTTATAACTCTTTGAAATGGATTACGGTCTTCATGTGCCTTGGTGTTCGAACATTCTTCAATCGTCTTACCAACTTGATGTAAAATATTTTTGTTGCAACTTCAAAATTTGACTTAGAATCCTCTAATGAGCAATTTACTGCAAAGATAAGAAACATGGGTGCAGGCTTAATGAGCTGATGTGTAATGATGTAGATAGATACTGAAAACTGGGTAGATTCCAGGAAGCATATCACTTTGCTAGTAAAAATAGGCATAAGGAGTCTAGGGGTTAGCTCAAATAGTTGTTCCCAATGTTGCAGGGTTCTGTGCCAGCAAGGGCTTAATTCGAATCTTCTAGGAAAGACACACTAGTCTATGCTAATGGATTTACTAGGGATGCCATCCACGAATGTGGGGAAGCAATTCTTGGTTTTTTCCATGAGGTTTTCCTTCAAAAAAATAGGTAGGTGAAAGGTGGCCATGCTTTTAACCTTAAAGATATACATATTTGCTCAATGCATGCGAGAGTGTCAAAATATAAATAAACTACCAGCAACTTTTCAGAAAGAATAAATTGCAAAGTGTACTAGTCAAAGCTAATGGGTTTACTAGGGATGCCATGTAAATTTGAGCATATAGATCTGTAGACAAATACACAACTCACAAACAAGATCTCACAATTTACTCAGCAAATGAAGAATGAAACAGTGCAAAAGGCTTGCAGCTGTGAATGCTTTCATTAATAAAAAAAGTAATCCAGATGATAATTACAATGAAGTAAAATGGATTTAATAGCCACAAGCAATTCGAATCCACATGAGGAAGTTCGAATTTATTAGACTCTACTTGACTATAGGTAACCAAGACTTGTCTAAATCACTATCGGAGGATCCAGTAGTTAACTGTCCTTGTCTAAACCATAACCGGAGTTCATCGGAGCCCTAAACCACAACTCAAGTGTTACATTCAGTGTTGACCAATGGTTAAGTAACTGTGGTAGGTGAGAAATGTGCCCCACATGTGTGCAGTCAAGCAAACCTAGCGCTAACTAAATGTGGAGGACTTGAACTGAAATTAACTGACTCCTAACTTAGCTTGACTAGTCATTAACTGAAGTGAACTGACCTTGGTTGGTTTCAGCACTCCCAGTGGCTTCCTAAATTGTAGGGATTGATCTAAGAGACTCCTAAACTTATGCAATCAAGTGCAATAAGTGGCAGTGAGCCTCAATTAGTGTTCCCCACACTTTAGTAACTGAAACATGTGCCCCAATTAGGTCAAGTTTACCCAATGGTGCTAATGACTATAAATAGACTAGATGGACTCATGATTTAGACATGACTCCCGATTTAGACATATGACCAAATTTGGACAAGGGAGGATTAGTAATCCTAACACCCCCCTGAGTGCTAACTTGGACAAACTGTGGGCCCTAGTAACTAATACCATAGGTCACCCATTACATCAAGTAAAAATAAAATAACTACTTAATACAAGTAGTCGGGGCAAAAATCTCATGGGAAAAAAGCCCTTCCTCTAGATAAGCAGGTAGAATCAGATCTCAAGTTTGAAAAAATTGAAAATATGTTGCTACAATATTCATCTCGATGAGGTAGTGAAGCAGCATGCATAGTGTGCTGTGCACAGGTATTCTGGGGCCTGGCATGTAGACTTCTCCTTCTTCTCCAAAAATGATGATGGGAGGAAGGAGGAATGTAACCTTTGTATATTTCTGGATGAAGAGGTGTATGATCATATCCATTCTTCTTAATGTAGTAAGACTGAGCCCTTTCCATATTGCATCTTACAGGAAGTCTATTGCATCTCTCTGAAGGAGGTAAAATAGTATGACATAGCGCAAGAGTCTTTCCTTTCTAAGTGTTAGGTGAGTTTCCAGTCATCTTCCTAGCTTCCAGTTTGGAAGTAGGGACTGAATCTAGATTTGATTCACCTTGAATCTTAATGTCATAAACTGATATAGAGGGATCTGCAATACTAGTAGAAGCTGTAAAAGAAGTAGATGCAATGATTTTACCTTCCCTTGCAGGTGGCTGCTGAAAGTGCACTGGTTCTGAAGGAGGCATGAAATGTGAGAACTCATATGCTTTTGAAGCATGATTCACAATACCCTTTTCTATGATGCTCCCAGTAGAGATATCTATGATCTCCACTGAGTCAGGACCAAAGATCACTCACTTTGGAGATCCAATATGGGTCATCTGATAAACAGATAACGGGTTTGAAGCCAAGGAGGGAACAAATAGTACATCTTTGAACCTTGCATGTTTAAGTTGGATAGATCCCTTCCCTTTGGTTTGGAATTTACTATTATTTCCCATCTGAATACTAGGACCATCAAAGGACTGAAAATAAGAGAATGATTCTCTGGATGTAGCCATATGGTTGGAAGCCCCAGAATCAATGAGGAAGGCAGGTGTTGATGTGCAGCAAGCCTTCAGTGCATGTCCTTTACTTTGGTATTCTTCTTCTTCTTCTTCAGAGTCTTCCTTCCTTGCACTAGCTAGTACATAAATGTTGTGCTTTTTCAAAAGAAGAGCCATTTCATCAAGTTGTGTTCTCATACAAGAGCTTTCTGAATGGAAGCCCCTTCCACAGTAAGGACAGAGGACCTTGCCTTTTGCATTCTTCTTTCTTCTCTTCTAACCTGAAGGTTCGTTTGACTGCTCAGACTCATCTCTTTGCTTCCCTTTTTCATTCACTACCTTATCTCCTCTTGCAACAAGAGCTAGATCTTTTGGAGATCGAATGATCCCCATTTGGATGAATTTATCATTCTCAGAAATAAGAGATTGGATGAAGGCATTAAGAGTGGGAATCTTCCAATTTGGAGTAGTGAGCCTTACTGTTTGGAAGGTGGATACAAAGACTCAGTAGTCTGAATTGAGATTTGTGAGAATAGCAAGGATGAGCTGATCTTCATCCTTCTTCACTTTGCATTGCTTCAACTGATATATCAGGTTCTTGAACTTTGAGAAGAATTCATTTAGAGATTCGAAATTGGATGGATTGAGGGTAATCATATAATTTTCTAGCTAATGGATCCTCATCTCATCATGCTTATCAAATAAGGAAGCAAGCTTGTCCCAAACCTCCTTGGGAGTGTCCAAGTCTTGGATGTGAAATTGAAGATCTCTAGAGACTGAGGAGAGCATGAGTGCAATGTATTCATCAAGCCTGTTCATGTACTTAGCTTTGTCTTTATCTGATTCTAGTTCTTCCTCTATTTCTTCTATGAGTCTGAAGAGATGTTTGATGCAGAGCAATACTTTCATGTCATCCTTCCACTGGTGATAGTTGAAGGGAGTGAGAAGCTCCACTGGATGAGCCATTTTGAATGTAATAAGAAAGACTGAGCTGTTGTAGTGAATGCAATGAGAAGAAGAGGCTGCTTGTAGCGAATGCTGTAAGAAAAGTTGATAACATGTCACACAATCAAACATACAAAGTAAGGTCGATAGTCTGCACTTTTGGAATTTCCTTCACACCCAGCTTAGTTAATCAAGCAATCTTGATCAAAAATTCATTTGCTTGGGGTATTAAGTGGTAAATTCTCCGCTTCTGGTGCAGTACTGGAAGGAGCAATTTTGCTCAAAAAATGATCCGGTTGGAGATCTGAGGAGGAGAGGAGTCTTGTCCACCGAGGATCTAATACCATGTAAATTTGAGCATATAGATCTGTAGACAAATACACAACTCACGAAGAATATCTCACAATTTACTCAGCAAATGAAGAATGAAATAGTCCAAAAGGCTTGCAACTGTGAATGCTTTCATTAATAAAAAAAGTAATCCAAATGATAATTACAATGAAGTAAAATGGCTTTAATAGCCACAAGCAATTCAAATCCACATGAGGAAGTTTGAATTGATTAGACTCTACTTGACTGTAGGTAACCAAGACTTGTCTAAATCATTATCGGAGGACCCAGTAGTTAACTGTCCTTGTTTAAACCATAATCGGAGTTCGTCGAAGCTCTAAAACACAACTCAAGTGTTACATTCAGTGTTGACCAATGGTTAACTGACTGTGGCAGGTGAGAAATGCGCCCCACATGTGTGCAGTCAAGCAAACGTAGCACTAACTGAATGTGGAGGACTTGAACTAAAAGTAACTGACTCCTAACTTAGCTTGACTAGTCATTAACTGAAGTGAACTGACCTTGGCTGGTTTCAGCACTCCCAGTGGCTTCCTAAATTGTAGGGATTGATCTAGGAGACTCCTAAACTTATGCAATCAAGTGCAATAAGTGGCAGTGAGCCTCAATTAGTGTTCCCCACACTTTAGTAACCGAAACATGTGCCCCAATTAGGTCAAGTTTACCCAATGGTGCTAATGACTATAAATAGACTAGATGGACTCCTGATTTAGACATGACTCCCGATTTAGACATATGACCAAATTTGGACAAGGGAGGATTAATAATCCTAACATGCCATACAAAAATGTTGGGAAGAATCACTTGGGTTTTCTAGTGAGGTTTTCTTTGTAAAAAAAGTAGGCAAAAGGTGTTCATGAATTTGACCTGAAAGCTATACATACTTGTTCAGTGCATAAGAGAATTTTGAAAATATAGAGTAACTAAAAAGCAACCTTAAGTAAGGAATGATATAAATAATTGTAGAGCGTGAATCATTTACTAAAAGAAACAACATTCTTAAGACTAGGACAGCATTGCATTCCTAAGTCTGTCCATATTTCTACTCACTGGGACACCCATACCTAAGTTCACCCATACTTCTCCACACCTGTACAGAGACACTTCTGAACACCTGAAGGAAATCACACAATATAATGTAGAAAAGCACATGAATTTGAAAGAATGGAAGACACTATTGTTTTCAATATGGAGGGAAAAGTGGTTCAAATTTTCAAAACTGTTTTTTTTTTTTAAACTATTTGTTTCTATTTCAGGCTTTAGGTTGTGGGATCCATTAACATCTAGTCAGAAAATTTAAGCAGCAATTCTCTAGTGGAACCTGCTGCGAAACATCTAGAAACATCTACCAAGTATTTCGACATAGGAAACATCTCCTATACAAGGCAGATCAAGATGTTTAATGTTTGGTTACATACCAAGAAAAATAAATCAGCTATATTATTGGCACTACAGTTTCTAAAAAAAATTCATTCCAAACTCTTGAAAAGATGGAATCTAGATATAGTGTTCTTTTGCAGTTATTGCTAATTTCTCTGAACTATTATAAGTGTTTTTAACTTTTTTGCATGTGCTTTTTTGTGTATGGAACTTGTATATGCAGGAATCTTGCATTAAGTTTGTTAAATCGATTGTTAGCATGTCTTCATATGACATGCCAACGATATGGAAACGTTCCAATTTGATTCAAACATAAAACCGAGACTTGAAAACCAAATGGCATATTTGAGTTCAAATGACAATATAGATTTTAACATTGTAATGTACAAATCATCTCTACAGAGTCAAGTTTAGGAAATAGATGTCATTTTTTGTAGCACTAATCTTCATATGAATCCCATTAAATGCAGCCAACTTATACTCGGTTTCACGCCTTCTAGGGTTTGAACCTAGTTCATTGGCGTGCCAATTTCACATCACCACAGCCCAAAATACAATATACATCAATTTTTATAATTACTTCAGATTAAAACTGTGTTGAATTGTCTTTCAATTTGACAATGGTCTAAACGAAACCTAGAATAAATTAGTGGTGACCTTGTGGTCAGAATTTGGCTGTAAAATTATGGGAAATGCTGAAAATTGCTAAAGTAAATTGGAAATGCCTTGGGAACCTAAAAGTGTTGTCTGGAAATATTAGAAGTGTTGTAACCAGAGAAAATCAACATTGTTGAACCCTAAAAAAGGGTATATATTGCCAAAGAAAAGGTAGCAATCTTGAGGAGGTCCAAATTTGGTGCCAAAGAATATCCCCAGCAGTTCTTTGCAGGGTTGATTTGGTAAGAAGGAACTTAGCAATGTCTTCAATATTGGTTGGTTTTCATGGATATTGCTAAAGGATGGAGTAATACTGATTAAATGACCTACTTTATTGAAGCAATCGAGTAGAAGAACCTTCATATTTCTTTTGTTAAATTTTATAACATGCAGATCTGATTTGATTATGTAGCATGACAATAGAACTGCTTTTTTACTTTTAACAGACTTCAACATATGATTCTGATTTTATAAACCAACAGTAGATAACCAGAAGTAACTAAAACAATCATCCACAAGAACACAATAATTTTTACAATGGGGAAACCTTTTCAAGAATAAAACCCCAGCAATGAATAATCTTCCTTAAACTGAGATGACTGAGTTTTATACGAATAGATTTAAGAGTAGAGTTTACAAAGATGCCCTTAGGGCTTATTACATACCAAGAGAAACAAAGTTGAAACCTCTAGAGTCTGAATGCATCCCACTAATGACAATATTAGTCATACGCCCTAAATTGATGATGTTAGCCATTTAGCAAGCAATGACAGATTTTTTCCTGTTCAAAACTGATGACAACACTTCTTATGGGGATTGATCTGAGATCGGGCATCTCTTTAGATCCTCATCAGTCTCACAGTAGCCCTATCAAGGATTCAACAGGTCCTTGGCAGCCCTACTAGGGCTTAGAAAAATTCTCGTCAACCCTTCTAATACTGATACAGACCCTCGGTGGCCCTGTTAGCTCTGATACAAGCCCTGGTGCCTGATCTGTGACCTCAATGAGTTCTTTCCACTTGGTTGCAGCCTTGCTAAGGTTCAAGCATGCCGTCGACATCCCTATTTAGGAAGACAAAAGCCCTATTGGGTTTGAACAGACTTGATGGCAGCCCTAATTGGGACTTAAGCAGATTAACGACAACCGTGTTGAGGCTTAAGCAGACCCACAGTGAGCAGCTCTTGCTGATCCAAATTCCTCAGCAGAATTTGAATACAGAGAACTAAATTCTTCTCGAACCCACCTGCTACCTCATGTAAAATTGTTTAGGAGAGCCAAAGGAAAATTTCCCAATGCTACAGAGATTTGGGGCTGGATTCTGAAAACCAGGCTTTCAAAGTAGATAAAGAGGGAATTTCCCAATTCTATAGAGATTTTGGACTGGGTTACTAAACCTTAGCTATCAAAGTACTGAGAATTGAGAATCATGAATTGGCGCCATTTTGAAAAAACCCAAAATTAATGTACCACTAGAGTTCACATGATTAAGGAGTGTGATCATTCGCCATGTGGAAGGATCGACGTCATTGGACCTCAACTACTATTGTAAAGTGCATATGAGAAGCGTTTATAATTGTCTGATCCTCCCCTCAAATCGATGCTCCTTATGAGTGTCAATAGATATCGAAGGAACAAGATTGATCAATACATGAGGCTTAACTTGTGTAGACAATTCATGTGAAATAATATGGATTTAACATAAAGTACATGATAATAAAATTTTACTTCGTGAACCATAAAAATTTAGTATGAATCCTATCATATAGTTTATGGGTTGAACCCTTACGGAGTAATGACAAGGAACCATACACAAAACTTTTAGGGGTGTTTGTTACCAAAGAACATAAACCTTTTTTTAACTATTTTAAAAAAATAATAAGGTGGTAACACAGTTAGGGACATCGAGATGGTACTATCATATAAATAGCCATATAAAGGGTTTAAAATACAAAGAGGTTTCTTACTTAACTTGAGAGCAATAGTGATCATACTTAAGAGATCATAAGATAGACTTATGGTGACAATAATGTAAAGAGAAAAAAAAATACTTGTCCAGAATTTTAAGTGTATTACAAGTACATTAAATAGACATAATAAAAATCATAATGTTATTTCAAAATAAAATTGTAATTGATAATTATAAAAAATGATTCCTAAAATATTATTGGAAAGAATTTTGAGCACATGAACAAGATTTTAAAGTAAACCAAGTATTGTCTTTCTTAAGGTCCAATAGACCAATCATCATAATTATCATAATGGAAGACTATATATGTTTTGAAATTTGTTGTTTATGAAAAATGAGAGAGAGAAAACTAATAATTCATTTTAAGTTTCTTATATTGTTCATCCTAATTAGTTTTTTCAAATACCTACACTAAGGGGAGTTTGTTTGTTTATAGTGAACTAGGTGCACTTATTATTTTGGCCTCCCTCACATTTCATATAAATAAATGGAGGGTATATTCCTTTGTATCATTCATTATTTTTCACTCATGTATTAACATACTCAAGTGTTAAATATATGATGGCCACCATGAACTAGACTCTTTGTACTTCTTCTTCAATGTGTTTTATCTCGATCTTAATCACCATTGTCCTATTGTACAAAAACATTCTTATGAAACAATTAGCAAGCTATGTCAAAAAAAAATTGTTGGAAAGTGACCATGCACATAACCCCAATACACACACGTGTAACAATGCAAATTACCCCATGCAGTTAACCTATGCACCTAAACCATGCACATAACACATGTCGTTGTCCTATGAACTTAATCCATATGCATAATTGACACAAAAGCCTTGCCATGTGGCCCTTCAACACTATAAGCATATGATAATGAGTAAGTCCTTTGTTTATGGCCTCAAACAATTTATTAACAAGAAACACATTATGGTGCAAATCTCCATCATAACAACCAAGTTGGATACAAAACGTGGTTGCCATGAATGAAGAATTCGAATCCACCCTCTTTATTACTAAAAAGGAATCAATGCTTCTCTTACAGGCATGAGGTTATTGCTTGATTGAAGAGATGGGAAGAGTAATTGTAAATAGATTGGATATGAAGTATCAGATTGATGAATGAATTT
This sequence comes from Pseudotsuga menziesii, assembly GCA_001517045.1. Lineage (NCBI taxonomy): Eukaryota > Viridiplantae > Streptophyta > Pinopsida > Pinales > Pinaceae > Pseudotsuga > Pseudotsuga menziesii. The sequence goes on from LPNX011216899.1 coordinate 58,498, forward strand.
CCTCCAAAGAAGAGCTTTCTTTTACTATACCCATGGAAATGGCATCAAGAATGGTGTTGATTCGATGGAAAAATGTTTGGATATTACTTCTTCTAATATATTTCTTGTCATTGAAACCATTCAAATAAGATGCCTAATAGTTGTATGTGTAATAGATTAAGATGTTTAAGCGGACATACTCATCACTATTTAATATTGAATTCCCCAAAATTGTATTGTAATCCTTTAACATTGTATATTTATTGTAATATTTTGTATTTAATATGCTATGTATGACATTTTACAGTATGAAATGAATATTATATGTGGCTTAGGCTATATATATAATATATGAGTCTTAGAAGTAATTGTTAGTATGTGATTCATTTGTTTCTAACAATAAATTATGGTGCATAATAAGATGTACTTATCTGTTGTGTTTAAATATTCAAATCAGTCATACACGTCTTATTAACAAAGGAATCCTTCATAACAATTATTAATTATTTGTACCTCACAATTCCTTCTATAGAAATGAGTCATATTTTTGGCTCCATGCATAGCTCATGAGCCATGATACCTAAAAGAAATGGATACCACACAATTTCATAGTTTCTACCCAAACCATGCTTTGAGCTAGTACATTTAATTATAGAACATATGAGGTAATATAGGGCCTTCTACATGGCCCATTAACCATGGAGAGGCATATTTTAGGTCCTACAACCCTACTTTATTTTCTAAGAGAAATAACTTGAGAACAATAGTCATAATAAAAATCATATTAGTAATTCCCCCTATATGACACATGTAGGCCAAAGGATCACTTTTCAATGAATCATTATGTGGTGGTATTGGACCTTATGCATGGTCTTAGTAGTGCCCATAATCCGATTATAAGGACAAATATCCCATCAAGAGGTCATCTTGGGTTGTTGGAGACATCATTGTTAGACCTTTAGGCCTAAAATTTTCCTATATATCCCAACGCATGAGATTCCTACACCAACCATGGTTAATACCTCAACACCTAAACCTACTGCTCAAAAAATTCTAATGGTTCCTATATCTCCCCTTGGTGGCTAGGAATACACTCAATATATCATGTTTGATGTTTCAATATGATGTTGTTGGCCCTACCTACCCATATCCCAACTTTGAGTAAAACGACACTCTTAGGAGATTGAGTGTTATGGTTCAAGGTCTTGTTATTGAAGTAGGCTACTTGAAATATTGATTTAGATACTAAGAAATAGTTTCCTCTCTTATCCATGTCTATGGTCCCATGGCCCATCCTTGGTGCTAAAAATATTCTAATGGTGTTATTTTATAACTTAGAGGCCAAATATCCTGCATAGAGACCATGTGTGGTACTTTAAGGGTTTATTCGTGGCCCTTGAGTTTCAAAGGCTAAATTTTAGGATTAGATTCAACAAGGATTGGATAATTGGCATATCCTCTTATAGTGGAACCTACAAGGTGAGCCAAAAAACACCCTTTTGTTTTTAAAAAAATGTGGTTTGGTCAACGAGGATTTAAAGGTAATTCAAGTGAGTGGTGAGAGGATGTTGATATCCACATAAGCTCAAAAATGTTATGTTGCAACAAAAAATTAAGCCTTGAAAGCTACGATAAATTACTTGAAATTCTTTAAATCCTTGAAAGCATTTACACCTAAAAAATGAGAAACATAACACTGATCTGTGAGTGGAACTTCAAGGATCAATGGACCGTCTTGGGAACTGATATATTTTGATACAATGACTGTATTTATGTAAAACCAACACTACTTGATGCAACATGACCATGGAATTTCATAATTGTTGTCATAATATAGA
>LPNX011216916.1:0-26131 GCA_001517045.1 Pseudotsuga menziesii
AATGCAGCTTTAAGACCTTTTTTTTTCAAAGGGTCACTATCAATTTCTTTGTCATAGAAATGTAGCAATGCATCATAAGCTATTTTTGCAGTGTGAGTTTTACCTGTCCCATATTTCTTTCGGTGTATTAAGATCCGTAAGATGGAAGAGAAGATCATTGGAAATAGAGAGGCATAAGAAACCGAAGGCTTCATCCTTTTTGTTGAAGAATCTTGATTTTTCTATGGCGGATCCAGGCTCCGGTTCAGTGTCCATGGTGACTCTGTGGAGTCCTTTGCCTTTTTGCTGATGCTCCATTCTGAGTTTCCATGTGTGGAAATTGTATGGAGTCAACATAGGTACTGAGGAGGCCGCTGAGGAAGCCATCTGGATTTGCTTGTAGCGAATGCTTCACCTGTAGAAACCTGAAAATCAAAACATAAAGGGAAAAATAAAAAAATTGAGCTATTGCTCACATTTCATGGCTTGTTCTTGAGATATTGATCTTCGTGCCGCCGTAAGTTCTGATACCATATTAATTCTTGCACATGATCTAGGAACTAGGAATCAAAATCATCAAAGAATAATTTGACAAATACACATGAATTAGCAATAATTGGAACCAAAATAGGTTTCCTCTCTGTATCTTTTATAAACAATAAAGGGTTACAATTCCCATGCATGAGCCATAGCTTAACTCAATGAAGAATTCGAATACCTAAGGGACAATTCGAATTCCCATGCATGAGTCTAGCTTAACTGACTCTTTGCCATGCAATACCACTCAGTTAACCACTTGACAAAAACCCTAATTGACTCACCAATCCCTAACTAAAGTTGGAGTGCAATAAATGACTTAATCTCAACTGAAGGAGATCAAACACGTGTCATAGCAACCAACCATCAAGTGCTAGTACTGCATGACTCCAATAAACCCTGATGAGGTTAACTGAAGCTGAACTGACCATCAGAAGTTGGTGAAGGCGCCTTGTTCACTCCAGTTCATTAAATAATAATAAAATAATCATTAAATAATATATTTAATGAATGGAGGCGCCTTAATTGACTATAACTGATTGGTTGAACTGAAAGTAACCACCAGTTAGCAATTAGGTGCATTAATGTCACACAGATCACCCCTGGAGTGCTCCAGTTAGCCTCCTTGACTGTAGGGAAGGCTAAGTTAGCCTCCTTGACTGTAGGTAGGCGTGGGTATGACTGGGATGATGGCAATTAATGCTCCACTGATGTCAATTAAACTTAGGATAGTGGTTTAACTAGGCCAATTTGACCGAAGGAGTGTGTATGATGGTAGATGTCTCCAACATTCCAACCAAGGAAAAGTTCCAACAAGGGGAGGGTTCCATCAAGGGCAGGGTTCCAACAAGCAGGGCAGAGTTCCAGCCCGAGCAGAGTTCCAATCGGGGCAGAGTTCCAATCGATTCAGGGTTCCTGTGAGGGACAATGTGCCCCGGCTGGAACTTTTCCCTCTGCTGGAACTCCACCCTAGGCTGGAACTTTGCCCCAGTTGAAACTATGCTCTAGCTGAAACTTTTCCCTAGTTGGAACTGTGCCCCGGTTGGAACTTTGCCCCTGCTAGAACTGTGCCCCGGTTGGAACTGTGCCCCTACTGGAACTTTTCCCATCCAAAATTACCAACGTAGAACTGTGAAGAACCTGCAATGATTTGTGTTGAGAAAATGCATGAACTCCATATCTTGTGATTAGCTCACAGCCTATGACATTGATTTCCTTGAGATTTCCGATAGTATTAAGCCATCAAATATTGTTCCCAGCTAACAGGCAGAGGAGATAAGCCTATAAGTTCAGAAACCAAAAAATAGTAAGTAGCAGCAGAACGTAATTGGTACTAAGAACAAAATTCTAACATATTGTATGAGTAAGACTCGTAATTATTATGGACATCACACAGATAACAATCGCAAGCTAAACGGTCATCAAGTTAAAAAAGTGACCACAAGACATTGCACTGAAACTATTGGTAGCAATGTTGGTAGCAATGTTGGTACCAAAGTGAAGGAGGATTCTATCATAGGGCACTTGAACCTCAAAACCAGAGTGATGAAGGAGGCAAGGCAGGATCACATCAATGCAGGGACTTGCTCTCCGAAGCCAAAAACCAGTTTTCAGATTTAAAAAACTCCAAAACTAAATTCTTTTAGGATATGAGATTGACAAAACTAAATTTCATTAGGATATGAGACTAACAGAGCTAAATTCCATTAGGATATGAGATTGACAAGTTCTTGATGCCACAATTTTAGCAAAAGAGAGCCACACCTAGCCTTGCATCCTTAAAGAGGTTCCCGATCCATTTGGAGATAGTTGCTTCTCATGGGAATAAAGACATCATTGACACTAACACAAAGACCTCATCGCGAAAACAACATTAGGGAAAATGTTTTTTGTTGGACATTTCATGGAAAAGTTTCATACCCTCCTCAAACTTGGCTTCTTTGCCAAGACCATCAACAATTACACTACATGTGACAACATTAGGCCATACGATTTTTGTTGATTAATAGAAGATTCATGGCTCTTATATTTCTATTTCATAAAACATATGTTGATTAAAAAAATGGAAAAGAAGAATGCTTGTGCATTTATCCCTACTTTCTGAATCCATTACCTAGCAAGCTTGTGAATGTTAAAATCTTATTATGGTATCTGATATGCTAATTGAAATGAAAATAAACTCTACATACAGGAAGCACAAGAAAACTCAGTCTGTTGAATGGTTAAAAGAAAGACAAAACATGAGGATCCCATTTGTATTTGGTGCATTTTTAAATCATACAATGTTCCAAAATGATAACAAAATTTGAATGGGTATTAATTGTTTTGTTTGTGTGTAATCAATACCTTTCATTTTAACTAAAAGTGTGATGGAATCATTGGATCATTTTAACTAACAATGTATTGGAATCATAAGATCATTAACAAGGGCTGCAACAGTAAGGATCAATTTAGACAAGTCACCTAAAATATATAAAGATAAATTATTTAGGCAAGTCACCTAAAATATATAAAGATAACTTACAAAGTGTGCCCCTGGAAATGTTCCAACCGAGGCAGAGTTCCAGCCATGGTTGGAATTTTTCCCTGCTGGAACTCTGCCTCGACTGGAACCTTTCCCCTGGCAACGTTCCAATCGGGGCAAAGTTCCAACCAGGGCAGAGTTCCAGCCAGGGTAGAGTTCCAACTGGGGCAGAGTTCCAATTGAGACAGAGTTCCAGTCGGGGCAGAGTTCCAGCCGGGCAGAGTTCCAGTTGGGCCAGAGTTCTCTTCAGGGCGAAGTTCCAATCGGGGCAGAGTTCCGACAGGGTGGTATGCATGACGTAAGCAACATCTTCTCTTCGCTTTAGATCTTGTTGTTAAGGGGCAAAGTTCCAACTGGGGCAGAGTTCCAACCGAGGCAGAGTTCCAATCGGGGCAAGGTTCCAATCGGAGCAGAGTTCCAACCGGGGCAGAGTTCCAATCGGGGCAAGGTTCCTGTGAGGGACTTGCATGCCCCGGCTGGAACTCTGCCCCTGTTGGAACTCTTCCCTGGCTGGAACTCTGCCCTGGGTGAAACTCTGTCTCGACTGAATTTATTTGTCTTGAAGAACCCATCTACTAGGTTATTATATGTAAGAAGATTAGGATCTTATTGTTTCCTCATCATTTGGATGAAAAGCTTGACCTCAACCTTGATTTTGTCATTTCTAGAAATCCCTTTAATGCGGCTATTGAAGCTTACGATGTCTAGAATATAACCATGTGCTTACATTCCTTCAAACACTTTGAATGTAGCGGGAATAAACTCTGCCCTTGCTGAAACCTTTCCCACTCAACATTACCAACGTAGAATTGTGAGATTCCAAATATCTAAACTCTGCTCTGGTTGGAACTCTACCCTAGTTGGAACTCTGCCCCAGCTAGAACTCTGCCTTGCCTTGAACTCTACCCCGGTGGAACTCTGCTCCGATTGGAACTCTGCTCTGACTGGAACTCTTCCCTCGAATGGAACTCTGCCCCAACTAGAAACCTTGCCCCAGTGTTGTTCTAGCCTGGGCAGAGTTCCAGCCGGGTCAAAGTTCCATCCAGGGCAAAGTTCCAGCCGAGGCAAAGTTCCAACCAGGGCAGAGTTCCAACAAGACAGAGTTCCAAGAAGCGGTAGGGTTCCAACAAGCGGGGCAAAGTTCCAGCCCGGGAAAAGTTCCAACCCAAGCAGAGTTCCAGACCGGGCAGAGTTCCAACCCAGGCAGAGTTCCAGCTTGGGCAAAGTTCCAGCTAGGGCATAGTTCTAGCCGAGGCAGAGTTCCAACCGGGGAATAGTTCCAGCCAGGGCATAGTTCCAGCTGGGGCAGAGTTCCATCCGAGGGCATAGTCCAATCGAAGCAGAGTTCCAACCGAGGCAGAGTTCCAGCCAGGGCAAAGTTCCACCAAGCGACAGGGTTCCAACAAGCGGGGAAAAGTTCCATCCTGGGAAAATTTCCAACCCAGGCAGAGTTCCAGATCGGGCAGAGTTCCAACTCAGGCAGAGTTCCAGCTTGGGCAAAGTTCCATCCCGGGCATAGTTCCAGCCGAGGTAGAGTTCCAACCGGGGAACAGTTCGAGCCAGGTCATAGTTCCAGCCGGGGCATAGTTCCATCCGAGGGCATAGTTCCAATCGAAGCAGATTTCCAGGGAACTCTGCTCCGACAAGTGCCCTATGATAGCATCCTCCTTCACTCTGGTATAAACATTGCTACCAACAGTTTCAGTGCAATGTCTTGTGGTCACTTTTTTTACTTGATGACCATTTAGCTTGTGGTTGTTATCTGTGTGATGTCCATAATAATTACGAGTCTTACTAATACAATATGTTAGTATTTTGTTCTTAGTACCAATTACCTCCTGTTGCTACTTACTATTTTTTGGTTTCTCAACTTGCAGGCTTATCTCCTTTGCCTGTTAGCTGGGAAAAATATTTGATGGCTTAATACTATCGAAAATCTCAAGGAAATCAATGTCATAGGTTGTGATCTAATCACAGGATATGGAGATCGTGCATTTTCTCAACACAAATCATTGCAGGTTCTTCACAGTTCTACGTTGGTAATTTTGGACGGGAAAAGTTCCAGTAGGGGCAGAGTTCCAACCAGGGCACAGTTCCAGCCAGGAAAAAATTCCAGCTAGAGCATAGTTCCAGCCAAAAGCAGAGTTCCAGCCTAGGGCGGAATTCCAACAGAGGGCAGAGTTCCAGCTGGGGCATGCATGTTGAGGCAGACTTCTAGCCGGGGCATGCATGCATGGAACAACAACCAAAGTCAAAGATATGAGTCACCAATTACTTCCACAAAATTAGCACCAAGGATCCGAACAAATGAACAGAATTCCTATATTTTGTAATTTGAGATCTAATTAGTTAGTCATTTTATCCATAATATCCTAGTCATTTATAATATCCTAGTCATTTATAAACACATCGTATTGTAAGTGCAAGGTCGTAATTGTAAGTCCATCAAAATGTCTATTGTAAAATATGACGATTTTTTTGAAGAGATATGTGTTAAAACAACCGAAAAGGAAGAAATAAATTCCAAACAACAATGTCGTTGATTGTTCAATATCTGCTATGGTTTATACAAGAATTGGCATTGCTTAAACAATGGGAGTATTAAACCAATATGTTTGAGGATCCACTCAAATTTGTTGTATGAAGATCAAATATAAAAAAATCACTAGAACTAGCCATAATAAATCGTAATAAAATATATCTATTTAAAATATCAATACTGCAATATCATTAGGGCACGAAGGAATTGAACCCTCAACCTCCTGCTTGTAAAGTAGGCGCTCTTCCATTAAGCTAGAACCCTTTAAGAATTGGGGAAATGAACAATATTAGCACCAATATTGCATCATTTGTAATCCTAAGAAAAGACTAGTAATCCCAACATTGTTTTTGACTCAGGAGACCTAAGAAAGTAGTCTAAATGGATCTAACCTTATTTAGATATTTGGATATTAATAGATTTTTAAAACATTAAAATATAAAATTATTAGGCTAGAATAGATAACAGAAACATAAATAACCATTTGATTATGGCATTTCTTAATTTTTCCAACTGCATATTCATAATGCTACTATACCCTTTTGTATAACGCAGACATTCCTATTACCAGATCCCAGTGTTGTTTCAGGGTATTCCTAGTCACTGGATTATTGCATAGTGAATAGCTAGTGATAAAGGGCACAAATCAATCGAGTCTCTGTGCTGGTGGAAATTAACTTCGGAGGGTATTTCTCCAGGGTCTATGAATATTCATAAAGACAGTCATGAAGGCATCTTAGAAGTCCACTCAGGCACAATCTATATTTTACTCCCTTGAACCTTCTTTGCAAGATCCTAATTACTATATCTAATTCCATACTAATACCTACTTACTTGAACAAAAAGTCCCTAATTACAATATCTAGCAATAAAAGAGATAAGGTTGTCCCAACTCCACTTTACTTTAGAGACAATCTTCTTTATCTCCCATCAAAGGGACTTCGATACAATTTTTACTCTCATTGTACTCCTGGAACAGACCAATCAGTACAAATCAACCGTTGCACTTAAAACTAATGGCCAAAGAATATTTTCATATAAAAGCTTCACAAATTGTGGCCATAACCATCACCAGCATTGACAAATAGTTAATGAATTTTAACCAAGATAGTAGCCATATTAATCCTCGACATTAGATTGATAGGGGAAGATTATGCTTACTTTTATTTTGGGTGAAATTCCTCACAATTCTCAAGGAGGCAGAGTTCCATCAAGGGGTGAGGTTCCAATCGGGGCAGAGCTCCAGCCTGGGCAAAGTTCCAACCGGGGCACAGTTCCAGCCAAGGCATAGTTCCAATCGAGGCAGGGTTCCTGTGAGGGAAAAGTTCCTTTCGATAAAGTCCATGCATTGTCAAATGTACTTCTTATAGAGTTATTGAGCTAGCATATATATTTAGATATTTGGATTCTCAAGGAGGCAGAGTTCCATCCAGGGGAAAGGTTCCAGTCGAGGCAGAGTTCCAATAGGGCAGAGTTCCAGTGGGGCAGAGTTCCACTCGAGGTAGAGTTTCAGCCAAGACAGAGTTTCAGTCGAGGTAGAGTTTCAGCCAGGACAGAGTTCCAATCGAGGCAGAGTTCCAATCGGGGCGCAGTTCCAGCCAGGGTATAGTTCCAAGGTTTCTAACAGAAACGATTTTATGTTTCTCTAAGAACTCGGTCCGTTGCTTATCTTTTCCTGGTGCAGTTCGTAATACGTGTGGAGCAATTAATGAATCGTGGGTGATTTGGTAGGTGACAAGTTAGAAATTAGCTAAATACTGAATTTATTGAAGATTGAGTGTTGTGCAAGGAAGCCGATTGCCTGCCGTCCACCGTCGGTCCATACTCTTCTTGCATTTAAGGTTTAGTGTATATATATTTTAGTTTTTCCTTTCACTCAAGAATCACACAATCTTGAAGAGACTGATTTAGGGTTCCATGATGCATGCCAAGAAGGGACAAAGGGCCTGTTGATTGTAGAGGACAAATTTGAGCCGAAAAAAGGTTTTAGGTTGTCTACTTATGCATTGTATTGGATTACTTATGCATTGTATTGGATTAGCCATTCAATTTTTCTAGCTATCACGCTTTCCAGCCTTAGGCGCACCTCTTGTGGTATGCTTCTGTTCACCTCTTGCAGTATGTTTCTGTTCACCTGGACCTAAAATTTATGTAATGAAACTTGCATAACAACATTCCAAAGTGAAATTTTTTTATCGTTGTCCTCTATTTCTTTATTTCCAAAGAAGAAGTTAAAATTTATCAATTACATTGTAGTGAAAACTCTTTTATCTCTGAAGACATATATGAAGCGTTTTCGAAAAAGAAAATTATAGTTATTCTGAGTATCAACAGTGTGCATCCAATGATTTCCAAACAAATGTTGTGGTGATCATCTAAGGAACCTAACGAAATGGTCATTTGATAGGCAGAATTAATGTAGGCCGAGTAGGAATGTAGCTACATCTACATATTTTTACACTCACTGACACTTCTAACAGGCTTTAACTAAAGATAGAACTGAAATGGCTTTCGACTGTATCCTGTTTTCTATTATGCATAAATTTTCAATAAGTTTAAACTACAAAGTTCTTAAAGTGCTTTATGTTTTGATGTTTGAAGAGCCTTAATTTAACATATTCTACCAAAACTATTATATCTCAGATTTTCAATCGATGTGTACAGACAGTGAAAAGTTGTGCTCTTCAATGTCTGTTGTTCTCTTCAATGTCTTTTCCATTGCAGTATACCTCATTGGAAAAGCAAACACCACAATCGTGGATTTTCATAGGTCCAAATTTAGGGAAATTCCCTGATTTTCATTTTAGGTTTTCGAACTGAGCCTGTATATGTTTTAATTCAATCATAGATTTTCATAGGTCCAAATTTAGGGAAATTCCCTGATTTTCATTTTAGGTTTTCGAGCTGTGCCTGTATATGTTTTAATTTATAAAAAAGTGTATTAGTTCATTGGACTCACAATCAAAATCTCAATATTGCCATCCAAGAAGGAAAATCGCATGCTAGAAGTAATTGATAAAAGAATGGATATGTAACGAGTGATTGTACATGTAGACTAAAAGTTGCATAGTTTTGGTTTACAAATAAGATCTCAAAGCCACATAGTACAGAGATCTTACGGTTGTTCCACATTGGGTAACCTTTTAGGACCTTAGTTGAGCAGAGCTACCTCAATAAGACAGTTCAGAACCAACATCAATTGTGTATAATTTGTAGTAGAATGTTTCTGAAAGTAGAAGATTTGTTTATTATATCTGAATTTCTGAATTTGTTCATTACAATTCTGGGAACCTTCAGTTCTGCTATTTTTCTCTCTCCTCGTTTCTTGTAGGTGAAACCTCTCAACCTCGTTTCTCGTACCGTTCTCGTTTCTCGTTTCTCGTTTCTCGTTTCATTTCTTGTTTCTCGTTTCTGGTAACATAGATTAAGACCCAATAACATTTCCTTGGCAAGGATCTCTGGTTTCTAGGTCTAGTCCATGACTCACCCCCTGTTGATAAGTCTTATTGGTTAACAGAAAACGCAAGGATGAGAGAAATGAAACAGCAATTCTGAAATAACCAGTGGGTGATAAAGAGCCCCATAAGATTTCCTTGGCAAGGCCAGTTTCTAGACCTGGTCCATGACCTATACCTTGTTCATTAGATTTATTGGTTAGCATGAAACACTAGGACCAGAATAAAGAAACAACAATTCCCTGGACAAAACATTTGGTTCCCATGTTTTTGAGTATAACAAGTGTCTACACTTCAAGGGTCTGCTAAAATTACCCACCTGTGTGAATGGAAACTATTTGAGCATCAAACGCTTGATCCATGAGCAGCTTCCATTTTGCAGGAAAATTGTCCTCCTTTCTTGGCATAAGCAACCTCTTCCTACAAACTATACTACCTCAGGATGCCAAATATAGGGCCAAGTCTCTCATTACATCATGCTGTGAAAAGTACAGCTCATGGGCACTTCCATAATTGATTGCTTGACTCCTGCTAGGCCCAATTACCAAAACAACACATTGTTTAAGACACAGAAAGCAAAGATCAAAGAGCTTGAAGCACAACCAATAGAAGAGAAGGTATTCACTTGAGATTGCTTGTTAAATTCAATATATTTCTACTTGCAAGTTCTAACAAGATGACAAAAGCATCATGCCACTCCATCTTTCGCACATAAACCCAAATGTCCAATATTGCATCGCCAGAAATTCTTCTATCCTCTGGAAAGGACCCCAGGTCTAAGAAGCACTCTCGTGCTTCCACATCCAAGACATCAATACTGGTCTCCAAGCGTCTAAGAAGCCCTTCTTTGTGATAATCTAATATTGGTTGCCCATTTAAAAGCTTGTTCTTGGCACTCTCCCACATTGGGAGAGGCTCACCGTGCAAAGAGCTTCCTATCACTTTCAGAGCAAGTGGCAGGCCTTTACATTCCTCTTGCACCTGAGATTCATACATCAATAAGCATAAGTGGAAATTTAGTAGGTGGAAAACAAATCAAACACATTATTTTATTGAAAGCATGAATCACTTGCAAAATATGCTTAAGGTTCACTCACAGGTTATGTTTTATGGTTCACGAAGATGAACGTATGGCTTTAGGTGGAAAATATGATTCTATTAAAGGACTATGAAGTATATGTTTAGCACCTTTTTACTTTTCCATTGCTAACCATAGGGGAAGTATTAATTTGGAACAATATCTCATCCTAGGGATATGCCACTATAATAATCACTTGTAAGTTGGGACATTTACAGTGATTGCAATCATTAAATCCAACGATACTCAACACCATGATATATTGCATTCTAGTACTATAAGACATATACCTGCTTGACAAGCTGTTCATTTGCAGTACTTGGAATTGATCTCTGTCCAAAGGCCCAGAAGCAGAAAAGGGACAGAGCTTCAACAGCATCCAGCAATGGCAATTCATAAAGCTAAGAAAATTTTGTTTTTGGGATAATTGAGTGATCTCGGGTTGTCACAAGGGTCTTATATCCTTCCACTTCAAATAACAATTTCTCCAGATTTTCCCTAGACCAGACATCATCCAACACCACCAAAGTTGGCTTGGCTTGCCTCTGCAGCAGCTACTGCAGCTGCCTATGTGCATCCTCTACATTTTGAAATTCAGGTTTCTTCCTATGAACAAGCTTTTCCCACATAGTCTCTAAAATTCCCTTAAGGTTTGGTGACTGTGAGACAGTGAGAAAAATGATATTGCTTTGGAAAACACCTGGCATACATAAAAAGTGGTTACATGGAAATTTCAGTCTGTACAAAAGTAAGTATTTAAGTAGTTTCATTGTCAGAAAAATACACTCAACTTCAAATTGAAACGCTACAACAAGCTATAGATATGGTAACTAAAACCAGCTGATTACCATTAGAATCTTGTTTTCTTATATTAAACTTATTTTCACGCAAAAGGTATCCTGTCGGTGAACCATTTAAGTGCAGTAAATGGTGTCCAAGCTACAACACAATTTTTAGCTTCAATGGAAGGAAACATCGCAACAACTGGATTATTTTTGTAGAAAGATACAATCTGCAGCTTAAAAAAATTAAAATGGAAGAACATCAGCGAGTGGGGTTACTTCTGCAAAAAGAAAAAGAGGCCTTTCTGTATCCAATTGGCTGCCATTAGAATCTATTGTCGTGAATTCTTTTCTTGTTATCATACAAAGCTTACAATATAAATGGCCTGTGGTGTGCCAAAAGAGCTACTAAATGGTATATCTAATAAACCCAAAGGGTTGCTGGGAAGTGAAAAAGCTGCTTTTAGGAATGTTTGTGAAGCCTATCCCGGAGAAGAGAAGACTAAGATTGATATAGGTGCCTCCATGTCCGAGAATAGGAGGCAATGGAGATTGCTAACATATAAAATATTGAAATTAAATGTAGACAACTTCGAGCTTTAGCAAGATGGAGATGCATCGTAGATATGAAATTAAAAATATACAATTTCGAGCTACAGGGAGACGGGTTGACTTTTGAAAACACAAAAGAGAGGAAAGATGAACAAGAAATTGAGCTTTCCAGCAACTGGCCCAAACCAAAGAACAAACAAAGTGTCTTTTAGGAAATAAAGGGTTTGAATAAATGGAAACCACATTCACCTTTGATTTCTTGATCATTGCATAGGGCCAATGCCATAGTAGTTTTGCCAACACCTCCCATACCGTGCACCCCAATAACGGACACCTCTCCATGGAGTAGAATCCTCTTCAAATTCAAAGTATTTTTCTCCAAACCTACTACAAAATCAGGGTTTTCTAACTCATTATAATTACAAGGAGAATCAACAAAAATGCCATCAAACATATCATCTGCACCCATTTGTTGTAGCATCATGGCATTCTCTTGGGGGTCATTGGTAAGCTTGGAGACATGTTGGAAAATTGTTTCATTTATGTTGCTCTCATCCACTGACCCCGACTTGTAATGATGGAGAAGGCTCTTCAGCTCTGTTATCATATTTTTCACTTCAAGGAAGATGTTGACAGGAATGTACTGAAGGAAAACAGAGATATCCTTCTCTAGCTTGTGGATTTGCGAGGCATATCTAACATTGAGAAAAATGTTAAAACGGCTGGTTTTCTCACACTTGTTCACCAACTCAACACCATTGATAAGGATTTTAAGGAACTTCCCATATATGGGATTTTTCTCATTTTGGGGCTTTTGTAATTCCAATAAACAGCTACTCTGGACTGTTTGAATAAGGCCACTGAGCCGCACAACCAAACTACTGCATGAGTTCTTGCAATCAACTTTATCCATGAAAAAGAGTTGGAAAAGTGATATATAGATGCTATTAGTATACTTAATTCTCTAAAACTATCACAACTGCTGCTTCCAGAGCTGGCTTTCTCCCTTCAATATGTGCTTGTTCTTCTTTGAACTACTATCGCGGAGCATTGCTTTGATATGATGAATACGATTTTAAGCTGTTTCTTTCCCGCAACTCTTACCTTGTGAAACTAACCCTATTTCATTATCATCTCTTCCATACAACGAGTCCAAGGCTCCACAAGGCATTTCTTTATGCTCCAGGTATAAGATATTCCATATGCAAATAATTGGAATCTATGAATTCATTAGAGGTAGATGCTAAATGTGAAAATGAAAAAAAAATGCTTCAGTTGTCAAGGATTACTTAACGGAAATCCAATCATAATCTGAAATTATTTTGAGAGCTGTAAGAGAGGTGTCCTCCATACACTCAACACGCTCGCAGATAACACACAACACACTGTAAATATATGTTCCTTCGTTCACGGGGAGGCATCCTCCATACAGATAAAATAAAATATCTGCATCTGTTTTTACCATCGCGGCCACCTGCACTCCATAAACTCAACACGCTCTCAGCTTCAGTTTTCAAGGATTACTTAACGGAAATCCAATATGAATCTGAAATTATTTTGAGAGTTGTAAGAGCAAACATTGTTAAGAATGTCATCCAACGAGCAGGTATGGTCTGCAGAGCCTTCTCCCCTTCAGATCCTGGACATTGTCTTTGTTTCCTTAACATATATGCGCGTTGGTTGATGATTGCTACAGGGCCTGGGCAATGGTGTCTCACAGAGGGAAGGATTTTTTGTGATAACTATGGGAGTGTTGTTTGAATTGCGAAGAGCCATCCGTCGTCGCGTGGGAATGTTGTTTGAATTGGGAGATGACGATAAACGATGAGGGTTAATGGTGACTACGGACTACTCGACTACGAACGGAGTTAAATTAACGGATTTTGGCAATGGACCGGGTGCCCGCGACGGGAAGGTAGGCCGGTCCGGTGATCGGAGTGTCGGCGCGACGACTGCCGCCGGGCAAAATCGTCGCGTCGGTAGCTTACTCCCATATATATATATATATATATATAAGGAGTCGAGAATGAATATATATATATATATAAGTTGAGAATGAAACTATTGTTGCCAACCACTATAGGAAGTTAATAAATAAACTTGTGGGTTGAATTGCATTGATTGTTACTTGAGTTATCAAGTACTTACCATAATTTAATCCACATAGATTTGTATTCCTTTAACCTCAATATTCTCTTGAAATTAATACATTTGGTAATTCGAGTATTGACATTAGACGATCCAAGTTTTGAAAAAGAAAATAAATAAATAAATAGTGGCCAGTAGGATTGGACAGCCATAAGTTTATTTCTAGAATTGGTTCGGCTTTGGGCCCTTCTACATATTACCCAAATGATGGGGATTCCCAACCTCAAGGTTTTTGGTGACTCTTCAGTCATCATAAACTAGGCAAAGGGTAATGCTGCCCTCTCTCTTCCTGAGCTGCATTACCGGTGTAGGGAAACTAGAAAGCTCTTCTCTCACTTTCTAGAACTATCATTTAGTCATATCTACCATGAACACAATCAACTCGCAGATCGTCTTTCTAAATCTGCTCTTTCTTTGGCTCTGGGTATGTGCACTTTCCATGAATTTTTTGATGATCTTTTGATCACTCAGGATACTCTCAAGCTCATCTGAGCTGGTGCAAGGAGCATGTACTCCATATTTTCATATTGCACCTTGTTTCGTTTTAGTTTGGAGCTGGCTCCTTTAGATTGCAGCTTTGCTGCTCTTTTTGTACACGGTAGATATGGGTGGAATGGACAGTATTTATTATTGATGGGTATCATTTATTGGTTTAGCACTGTGCCCTCTCCCTTAAAGAACCACTTGAGATGTGTCTCTTCTCGATGTCAGGCTATAGGCCTTCTCTTCTGTATGCTCTTTGATTGTAGCCCAATTATTGGGTGGACCCAGTAGATGCCCTTTGATTCAATATGAAAAACAAGGACAAATTTTTTTCTTTCTGGAAAAAAAAGTTTATTTCCACTTCCATATAAGACAGAGTCTAGCCAAAGCAGATTTTTAGTTCTGAGTAATTTAAAAATAATGAAAATAAAAGTATAAAAACATCAACCAGATGGAGTGGCTGATCCCATATCATCGGTGATAATAGATGCTACTATACAGATCGATACAATACAGTTGTTGTGGCGAGGAAGAGATTCCAGTGGGTGAATACCAATTGTTGTAACCAGGAAGAGATTATATTGTAAACTTTACCTGAAAATTAAGTTAGTTTTTATATAATAATATAGTAACCAGAGGCCACTAACTAAGTAATGTTTTGTTTAAAAAAATAATAATAATTAAATTTTAGAAAGAAAATGATGGCGACCAAATGAGAGTAGTCCAAAACCTCCATTGTTAGACAACTATTATGCTAAAAAAGGGGGGAAATTATTATTTATCTATTTTCTATTATGAAGATTATTTTAAGACCTATGATTATGATTATTATGAGGCCCAAAAGGATTATTATATAAGGGGGTTTTAAAATATGTAATAGATTCCACAATCATTACTGGAATTTGCTCTCTAGTTTAAAATAAAAATGGGCCAACATATCTGGGAGTAGACATTACAAACCTATTATGGAATGGCCTAATGGAAGATCCACTTATCATTATCCCACACTGGGCAACTGTAAATTATTGATATTTACATAGTAATTTTCTAAAAGGAAAGTTTCGAATCTATAGCCACCAAAGGAAGAATGGCTTCCTTGAAAGGAAAATTTCAGTAAAGTTTGAGTTCAGGGATGTTTGGCATTCTTGCCCAGAAATTGAAGAATGTAAACAAGTCAAGGCACTTTAATGAACACTTTAACTCAAAAGAACAAAACCACTAAACCACTCAAAGAGCTATCAGAGAAGATGCCAATGAAATATCAAATTAATTGACCTCTATTTGGAACTATGGCTAAGTTGCTGCATTACCTATTGGGAAGTTAGAAATTATGCATTGGCTATTCGATGTTAATATGCTAGTAAAAATATGATGTTGGTTATGCCATCAGATATATATTTGTTTATTTATATAATGATTATATAAATGGTCGCAAGAAACATATCACTTAAAGATTTAAAAAAAAAAAATTCATAGAGAAAAAATAATTTGTATAACAAAAATAAAATGATTACTTTAGATTAAAAAATAGACATGTTCAACATTTTTATGGAAAAAATAAGCCTAAAAATAAAGGGAATAGTGCTTAATCTTATATAAGTTTGCATGTTAATAAAACAAACAAACAAACACATAGAGGTAACACAGTAAATAAAAGAACAATTAGTTTAACTTGGTTGATAACATAAATAAGCTACTCACGGTCTTACACATATCTTAGTGAAAATAGTTAATAGCAGTCAATCACATTGCTATCAGTCACACTCCAACCCATACTTCAGTAAATGCAGATCTTGTTGTTTCATCATCTAGTAGATGTAATGTTATGTGCGATTTTTCACTGGTAAATCGTTTTCTCTTTGATGTAGCAGGTGCATCTGGTCGTAAAACAACTCTTGGAATCACAGGGGATTGTGAAACAGGTTCTGGAAATCTTGGAGACTGTGAAACCACTTCTGCAGTGTCTTCCATGATTGGTGGATCCGACTAATCACGTTGAATTGTTTGTCTGCAATTGTAATAGTCAAATTTATTTTTCACAGAATATGGTCATTTTCGTCTCTAGTACGAGTGTCGTTCAAGAATCAAGTCTTGAGATTTCATCACCTACACTATTCATGGAAGACACTATAGAAGTGGTTTCATAGTCACCAAGACTTGCAGCACCCATTTCACAATCCCCTGTGATTTCAAGAGTTGTTTTACGACCAAACCCACCTGGTGCATCAAAGAGAAAACAGTCTACCAGTTGAAAACCACACATAACAGTACATCCACTAGATGATGAAGCAACATGATCTACATCCTTGTTGTTGGCTTATGTCCCATCGAGGCCAGCAAATGTGCCTAAGGTCAGGATTGGAAAAAAAATCCAAATATATGTTGGTCACACTAGTAGTACCTAAAGGAGTGCGAATAACAAAAAAATTTATTCCAAATCTGCAGAAGATGGGCTTTGTTGACCAGGACCTGCGCAAATTCCTAGAACTAGCGATCCATAGATACCTGACTTATGTCCGAGAAATAGAGGATAGCCCTATCCACATAGTTCCAATGGAATGGGTAAGAGTATTAGATAAATCTTGACTACTATCATTGATGCACATGCCACATTTTGATCGCATAGCAGAAGTAAATGCTTGCGTCAAGCAGTTGTTTGTATGTTTCCATGGTGGTTGTTTGTGGCTCGACGAAAAGATTTCAGTGGATGTCGAGTTGATAGTGTTGATCACATTGCTTCTCCTTATAGGAGTCGACCCAACACCATTCTTTGCAGGGAAAGACCAATATACATCCTTAACGAACATAATGTAGGAAAAGTATGAGTTGCCGAGGGATAAAAGAGGCTTCACCATTGCCTCTATAAATGACACGGTTTTTTGGTTCACAGCTAAGGTTCTATCCAACAAGTTGCTCAGAAAAATGTGACCGAACCAATTTACCTCTGGAATAATTACTAAGGAAAAGCAGTGCTCAGCGGGTGTCCGGCTCAACTGGTCGACCTATCTGCTAAATGAGTTGTTAGCAGATGCTATAGAAGTGTAGGAAAAGGGTAACCCTTTTCATTATTCTTGGTTATTAATTTTAATTTCTTTTGTCGCATGGGAAGAACCGCCAAACTACCAAGGGGTAGATGTTCCATTCCAATGTCAAGGATCTCGATACCAAAATATTTGGTTCGACAAAGAGAAACCTAAGAGGCAATGAGATAATAATGTTTAGTTATATCTACAAGCGAGGCAGTCTGGCATTTTGTTAGAAAGCAGTCACAAATAACAGAGGAAACCGTCAAGCAGCTTCTTAATATTATAAGATTTTCGGTCGAGGCTCAACACATCTTTTTGGAGACACGACAAGACCCGTAGAAGTAATGTTTGGCCACACAGTTTCAGTTATCTGCTGTTGAAATTGAGGCAATCATTCAGGACTGACCTATAGAGTGGAAAGTCCCTATCGTAGATGATCGGTTATCTGCAAAATTGGAACCGCTATAGGATGAACCGTCGCAGAAGAAGAATGGAGATCAAGAGGGAGACACACCAATAAAATAAACCCCAAGAATCTCTTCCCCTAACAGTCCAGATGAATCCAACATGACCCCAACAGATTCAAAGTTGGGTGATAAGATAAAGCGATCAGAGAAGTATGGAAAAAGTCGCAAGAAGAGGAAGGTTAACCGCTCGTCTGGAACCGTCGGCCTTACCAATTATTATTACACCCTTATGGAAGAAACAATGGAATAACTCTCCAAGAAAAGCTGTCAAAAAATGAATAAGCGAAATATAGAATTGACAAGCAGCATAACTAACTTACTGTAAACAATTTGTACTGCAGTGAAAGAAGTACAAGTGGCAGTCAACCAAACGTCATACTCAATTGTGTCACTGGACCAAGATGGACAATCTGAAGAGCAACATGTCGAGGCATCGTCGACACCAACTCCACCAATAAGGATTCAAGTATTGGGTCAAGCAATTGACTTAGGAACATAGAGATGAATACCATGTTCAAGGACCTTGGTCATGTCACTATAAATTTCTCTGCGCTACCGATGTATGAAGTGCATGTTATTCAGAATGTTGCAATCACATAAATGAAGACTAGAGAAGGTGTGTTGCTTAATTAGGTCAATCCATTGCACAAAATAGTTAATGCATTCAATAAAATAGTGTAGAACACAGAACATAAAGAAAAAATGTTGCAAGAGAACAAGCATCGACATGATGTCGTTGTTACACTAGATTATAGCATCTTTGCAGATGAAGGCATTGCAAAAGAAATGTTTTCAAGGGCCAAAGTCTTTCGACTTGAAGAAGTACTTGAGAACCTCTGTAAGCAGTTCGTGGATTTGGAATCACAAATGAATCCCAGTTCACCTCCAGAGGTATTGGTAGAGTGTAGAAAAGAAATAATTGAGGTTGTGACGAAGATCGAAGTGGCTGAGGCACTTTGTGCCAAAGCGGTCGAGCAAATTTCTCAGTCATGGGAACCTTTGATCGACAATGAATAATTGGAACAAGTAATAGAGAAGTTTCATACTGCTGAGGCATACTTTAACAAACTGAAGAACAATCTAAAGAAGCTGCCAACGACTGAAAATATGAGAAAGGATGATGACCTGAAGAAATTACAATAGCAGGTAGCAAGACTATGGACACATCAATAGAAAAGGATCGACCGGGTCCCAAAACTTTAAGAAGAGGTGGATAAAGTTACAGGTATCATTCAACATGTACATGAAAAGGTGCGACAATCCTTGGGGTCGACAAGACTTCCAACTTAGGAACACATCAGTTTCGAACTTGTGGAAAAATTAAAGATGGTGGAAGAAGAACTGTCAGAGGAAACCGAACAAGTTTAAATATTTCAAGATTTTCAAAGCAAGGTCTCAATAACAGAGGTTTTAGACTAATGTGGATTAGGACGAGCCACAGGTGAGTGTTGGGGGCCGATTGGCCCTAGGAAAAGACGAGAAGAAAGAACCAAAATAATGATCAGAAAGATGAATTTTACGTTTGCAAGATGAGGACAAGTCGCGACATAAGAGGAATATTGCAACTTGAGAAGTAGAGTTCGACTGATTTTGGGGAAAGAGTTAGTTAGACTAAAAGCTTTCTTTTATTAATAAAAAATGATTGTATTTTGGGCTGATAGTGCCTATTTTTTGATGTAACTAAATGTATTAAAATAAAAATACATCCTGTCAAATGTCAATTGAGAGGCAGACGATGGTTGAATCAAGAATTGTAAAAGCTGAAAATATTATAAAATCATGAACCCAAGTTGTGTGCAAGGGGGTGGTTGATCGATCATAGAGATAATTGAGTAGTCGAAGGAAAATAGAGAACTGATCCAGGTTGTGTGTGGATCGACTATTCATAGAGAGAGAGAGAGAGCAAAACCATAGAGCATGAGATAAGATATGGATGTATGAATTGTAAAGAATATCAAAAGAAGATTGTGCAAGTTGAGTGCGCATACCAAAGGTGCCAAACCAATTTTCATGCAAAATGAAGAGCACCTTTGTGGTTTTTCTCAGATGGCTTTCCACTTTATATCTTGTCTCTGTGTGTTTTAATGTTTACACTATGTCGAATGCATATTTGATGTAAGTGATCCTATCTGAATGTGTCGAATAGACTCAATGTTGAATGAACTTATCTATGTGTCGCACCTGTAATGAGCTAACATGCGTTAATGCTTTATGTTATATGTTGTTATATATGTCGATGGAAGGATAGATGGTTATATTGAATGAATGAATAAAAATAGAAGCATAAATATCAGTTTCGGTCGAGTGACTTGATAGTATTGAAAGAGTGAAATCCCTGAAATAACTGCAGAAACCTGGTTCTGGAAGTCCCCTTTAGATATCTCAGATGAGACTTCATCTGCGTCATAGGTGCTGCCAACGAAGTCCTGCTCTGTTGAGTTGATATATTGGGATTTTATTACGAACAGGGGATCTGAACCTAGGTCGACCGAAAGTAATCCAATAACCATAGTCATATGCTAAAGTAATTCACTCTAGAGGTAGCTAATCTCTAAAGGAGACTTAATAGTAATCTATGGTTAGTAATATATCACATAGAATGTGTGATTTAATATACAAAATCACTTCAACTCCATGGCTTGAGGTCCATCCCATAGGGTACCATCTATGAGAATACTTAACTTGATATTACTCACAAGTCCAACTTGATATTACACACAATTCTACAGTCTTGATATTACTCACAAGACTAACTTGATATTACACACAAGTATGTATCCTTGATATTACTCACAATACTAACTTGATATGACACCAACTCTACAGTCTTGATGTTACTCATAAGGATTTACGATAAAACACCACCACCTCAATTATATGAGGATATATATATAAGACTTTATATGACTCAGAAGTCCCAAGAATGACTCATGATGATATACATTTAACACTCCCTCACAGCGAGGAGGCATTCTCTGCCATACTAATCTTGTCTTGGAAGTGCATAAACTTCATCACAGATAGAGGCTTTTTCAATACATCTATAATATTCTCATCAGTAGCTATATACTGAAGTTTCACTATACCTTTCTGGACCATGTATCGAATGAAGTGATACTTCGTTTCTATTTGTTTCAATTTATCATGAAACACCGTATTTTCATAAATCTTTACACAACTTTGGTTTTCACGTGTAATCACGGTAGGTTCAATTCTTTCATCGAGCAATCCCACTAGTAGCTTTCTCAACCACATTGCTTCTCTACAAGTAGCATGTGCAGCAATGTAGTCTACCTCTGTAGTACTCTAGGAAACTCATCCATGTTTCTTGCTAGCCTAAGAAATCATGGCAGAACCCAAGATATAATAATAGCCTAAAGTTCTATTTCAATCTACAATTCTACCACCCCAATTTGAGTCAGTATAATCAAGTAATAACACCCCTCCACTAGAGGCATATGTTAGTATTATTAGCTAATCCTCCCTTTGACCACATATTCTATTTTTCCTTTCCTATCTTAGTAGGTCATTATCACTTCACTAGTGCATGTGGGAAACACCTATGGTCCACCTACCACTTACTACGCATGTATTCATGAGTTTGGGAACCCACTCTGAGTGCCACCAGTGATGTCCAATATTTGACCCTAGTAGGTATTCAGTTATGCTCTGGTTCCCATTAGTTAGATCACTCTTAGTTGTCCTAGAACCAATTTGCATGATTTAAGGGAGGTAGAGCACATTTTCTCATCTGCCCTCATTAGTTAACTGATTGTATACTGTTTCAGTGATCCAAAGTTGCATTAGTGAGTTGTAGCAATGATTTTCCCATACCGATATAGCTCCGGAGTTAGTCCAGGTTGGTAGATTCTAATCCTATGTTAGGAATTGAAATTATCCTATTTGTAACACCATTGTACTACATATTTCATACTAATTAATGGATGTAATGTTATTATTCCAATTATTGGTCTCATGTGTGTTTAATTTCCCATGAATTATTGATCAATCTCTACTAAATTTTTCTCTCTCTTCTACAACCTTCTTTTCTAATTGAATTCATGCAGGCCTGAATATCCTATGCTTCAATAAATTTAACATGGTATCAAAGCATGTATCTAGGCCAGATTCAAACCTCAGAAACTTCCATTGATGCAGGTGAACTAATTGGGTTCCATATAAATCCTGGTATTCTTACCTTGCTCCCTCTGGATTTTTTTCCAAAGAAGTCTATCTAGGTGTGATGCACCCATAGAAAGTGCACATGTCAAAGTGGAGATTGTTTCAATTGGTTTGATTCAAATTGAAGTGTTTTTACATTTTTTTCCAGGTAATTTGAATATTTTCTGAAGAATTAGGTGTTTCTTGCAGTTGTAAGATGGAGAATTCAATAGATTTGGCACCCAAAATCCTCACACCCTTCAATTATCTTGATTGGAGGGCTGATATGTAGATTGTCTTGTGCAACAAGAGTCTGTACAAGGTCAGCATGGGTAGATAGGTAGAACCCCAACAACATCTTGAAAAATCCAAGTATCTAAACAAGATTGATGAAGCATTTGGATTCATGTGAATCCACATCTCTAGATAGTTATTCTTTCATCTTAAGGGATTGATAACACAAAAACAAGTATGGGAGAAGCTTGAACCCTTGTTTGGAAAATAGGATGAGTTGAGGGGCCATATCATGGAGAATGAGATGATAGCACTACACCCCAGCAACTTTAAAACTATACAACAATTTTTCTCAAAATTCAAATCATTGGTCATGCAATGCAGGATTGACAAGAAGGATGAGAAATTGGTGCTCTCAATTCTGAGCAAACTTTGCCTAGAATTATCAATGTTCGTATATACCTTTCACTCTAGTAGAATGACTACTCCAAATTAGTGAATTCCATCCCTTGATTCCTTCACAGAGTCTCTAATAAAGGATCAAGACAAGTTGATAAAGATGGGATCCCTCAGATTCTCCTCAAATCAAGCTCTCTTGAATGGTGAGACAAAGAATGCGCAAGAAAGGAGGAAGAAGAAAGGAAAAGAAAAAAGGAGCATTGAATTTGACCCTAAGGAATATCTTGATCCAATAGATGAAACCTCAGGCTCTAAAAAGGACAAACATCAAAGGTTTGACAATGTCAAGTGCTCCTACTATAATAAAGGAAACCATACAGAGAAATATTGTATGAAGAATACCATAGATCAGATGTCAAAACTCCTTGAGCAGCAAAATATTTCCCTCCCTCAAGGCACAAGGAAGGGTGACTCTGGAGACAAGAATGAATATCATGATGAGAGATGACATGCACTGAAGGATGGTTTTTCAAAATCACATGCCTTCCTCATTGATTTAGGAGCCTCCAATCACATGGTTGCATCCAAAGAATCATTCTCTTCATTACAACTTACTGATGGTCCAAGTATTCACATATGAGATGACACTCAAATCCAAGCTAAAGGAAATGGTTCAATCAAGTTAGAGCATGGAGCATTCAATAATGTACTCTATGTGCCCTTCTTAGTAGCAAATTTGATGTCTGTATACCGGATGACTCATACAAGCTCACCAAAGCGAGTGGTATTTGGTTTTGACTCAGTGGAGATCTCAGATATATCAATTGGGAAGCTTATAGAGAAAGGTGTTGTAAACCATGCCTCCAAGGCATATGAATTCTCACATGTTCTGTCATACTCAAATCCAGTGCCATATCAGCTATCATTTGAAAGGGGAGGTGAATTCATCCTACCTAAACCTTTTGCATATGATAATGTTTCCATTAATATTTATGATTAATAATATGAAGCAGAGGACCAAGTTGAATCAGTTTATGGAATTGAAGATGAAGTTCAATTGGATCTGGATCCAGATCCATTCCCTACTCCCAATCCTAGGCCTAAATGGGCTCAAAAGGTTATTGAGGAAACTGGGAACATGACTGGAGAGTCACTTGACATGAGGAGAATAATATCTTAGTTTCAAAAAGAGAGCCTTATGCTATGTCAATAAAATTCACTTCTTCCAGAGAGTTCCTACAAACTCCCAGAGAGATTCTACATGACGGTAAGGTTTGATCAACAATTATTCTCACTGAAGAACAAATTGGATCATGTCACTCTTCCTCCAGAAAGTAGAGACAAAGGAAACATTTCTTGTCATATCTGTCATCGAATTGGAATGATTGATTCTCCATGAAGATAACTCAGAATCCCTTATCTTCAAGGACCAAAACTAAAAGTAGGTTCTTCTTTAAGCCTATGACATAAACAATGTCCTCTACATGCAACACATCTCCTGAACCTAGCTGTAAGGATACAGATCCAACTCCTTGGATCAAATATGTTGAGTTATCCCCCAAATCAAGAATGCATGAGGAATTCTCATCCTTTGTGTTTGAAATGGAATTCTTGTAACATGACATGCACTTGGATTCACCACCATCAATATTCCATGTACCTTCTGTTAGCACTCCAGGAGTCCTTCTAGGTTGTAGCTCAAAGAAGCCTGGTAACTTAACTATAATCTCAATATTTCATTCAATGGATCAAGTCAGATGACTAATTAGACCTCACTCACTCAAGACATGCATAAAATCAACCAAATAAACAAGGCTTCTAACTATCACTATTCAGAGGGTTTGTAATAAAGGTGAATAAATGAAGAATTCTCACTATGCTCGAAGATTCATACATAAAGCACTTACATATGAATGCCTAATCATAACAAGGAAGTGATACTTGCAATTCAACTCATCAACACAAATATAGGATGACAGCTATCTGGTATTAGACAAAAATAATAATCATGAATAAAATATCCAAGTACATGTATAGAACAGAAAGAAGATGTAATCTGAACATATAATGGCAAAAGAGCTTGTATTAATTAACAAGAACATGAGAAGCTTGAGTACAAAAAGTGTCTAAGATACTCTAAAGTTGAACCCCTTTAAAATGATTCTTCAATGAGATTAAATAAGATTTACAAATAAGTTTCAAGATCCTCAAAAGATGGATTTGATAACCTCCTTTCCTATCTCAAATCTGAATTTGTGAGGTGGCTGGAAAATGTAGAAATTTCTGGAAATATGCTTCTCATATATTGACCTATATATCTCAAATAAAAACATATTTTAGAAAACCGAGAGAGGTTTTTGTATATTTTTTTTCTATGAGAAAAAATATCTCTCATTTCTTTGGATTCATTTTCATTTTCCCGACATATGTATTTCAACAACATGTGTCAAACACGGAAATTCTGAGATCCGAAAATTAGGTCTCATATATGGATTCGATTATCCAAATATGTGATAACTGTAGAAAAACTAAGAGATTTTATTGTTCTTTGACATGTTAGGAACCAAAACCTCCTCCCGTTTTGCAAAATGATTCTCCAGTCGCTCATAATCATCATTTGAAAATGATGACTCAGCATAGTAGAAACGCCATATTTCTGAAAACGAAACCTCATATTGCAGGGGACTTTTGACTTCCTTACCAAGATCCAAATGCAGATCTTAAAGTACCATTGGAAATATTAGGATGTCTAATTTTCAATGGACTATTTGAGCGTGTAAAATGACCTCTCCACAACTGAGAAAATTGAGTTTTCCCAAGACATGCTGACCGTTTCCAAGCATTTGCACTTTCAGTGGCTAAAATAGCCATGAATTTTGTGTTTTAGCTACCAAAAGCTCTACTTTTCGGTGGCTAATGAACAGTTGAAATGTCCTCCTAAGCCACCGAAACCTGATTTTTGACTTTTTGAAGGAAAAAACCAAATCAAATGTTTTTCAAACTTTATTACAGACTTAAAGCTCTTAAAAGTGAGCTTCAAAAAATTTAGAAATGTATTTTTCAATGACTTCCTATCACCTAAAATAAAATAAATTTGACCAATTTATTTAAGGAGATAACATCTAGCTCCTACTCAGGGATGGAATCCTCCCTGCAAGGTTCCAAGAACCACAGATACGATGCCTTTCCTGTGAAACAAAAACTCAAACCTATCTTCTATTGTTCCATTGGGCATGAATTCATTTGAGCTTTAGAACTGATCCCTTGTAAACCTATAGCCTGCATGTATCCTTCATGTAGCCTGCTTATTCAACAACCAATAACTGAAAAAATTCTACTTGCTCGTAGAGCGAGCTTATTTCCCTGCTAACTCCTATGCTAATCAATTGTAGTGTCTCTTATCAAGTAAAAGCATACTTCCAATGAACCCATGTAAGAAAATGATTTACTGATATCCTCCTTGATATTGACCCAAAAAATAAATGAAACCATAGCATGCAGAAATGTAGTTTGAAAGGGTGACAAAATCGGCTATCATCTGACAAAAATATTTTGTCATTTATGTTGCTTATAGATTCCAAATAATCAGCAATAGGATCGTAAATGTCACAAAGAAATACATCTCCATGTTGTTGTTCCAAGTGACTGAAATGTTGTTGTTTAAAAATTCCAATGATCCCAAGTTTCAATGGAAAAACAATATCCTTTGGTATAAAGAGAGGATTTATTTAAACTCAAAATCTAAATTCAAGGCTAAGGTAATGAAG
>LPNX011216933.1:5357-43408 GCA_001517045.1 Pseudotsuga menziesii
TGCGTGAGAGCATGGACCAGAATGCTAAAACGGTGATTATGGCCAATGCCCAGAACTTGTACCTGCCTTTGCCCAAGAGAAAAGCATCCTTCTCTTTTGGCATTTCCCCTTCCTTCATTATCCTTCCAATTACAGTCAGATAACAAGATAAGTACTTTGTTTTACTGGTCTGGTTTCTAGATCTTCAAACAGCAGAGCAACAGGACAAGGCCTACTTGTTGCTGCTGTTTTATATCTAATAGAGTGATAGCCTATGTTTTTCCTGGGGTTTCTGGAAAATCTATGTTTGTTAGCTTGGGTATGGATTCCAGTGGTTTATTACATGAACTGCCTCCTCCAAATATCAAGATCAAGATGACCAATGATTGACGGCCAGTGGGCATTGGGCATCAGCCCCTTGTAATGATTCTGCCAGGAAAGAAACAAACAAGAAAACTAAGTGTTATACACTGGTTGTTCACGATTTTAACAACTATTGAAGAAATTTAGACATGAAGATTCCCATGAACAATTCTCTGATTTGCAAAACCCCAAGAAGATTTTGAAAGCGACAGAAGAAAATTTCAATACTCTCCCCACGCAAATCTTTCATTATCCCCCCGCTTTGAAGCCACTAGCCGCTGGAAAAGTAGGGCAAAGGCCATCCATGAGCTCGCCATCACTGAGACTGTGCTCTTCTGCGATTGGCCGCAGAGTTTTCTCTAAATTCCGTCGTCTTCCCATACACAGCACGGTCCGTCGCCTTCCCATACACAGCCTTCATGCAGTGGCACTTTCCATCCACCGCAGATCAGTTGTGCCCATTGTGTTCTGAACCTCATGACCAAAGCTGGGACGAACCAGAGGACGAATCATCAAACAAACACTAAATCCTCTGCACCAATACTTCACAAAATAAGAGGTCTGTAATCATCTCCTGTCTCCCTGGAGCCCCCATTCCTTGATGGCTTTGCTGCAGATGGCTTTGGCAGCAGCATATTTTCCAAGCCTGGGCACCTCCACCACATCCATGTCCTGCCGTGCCCATACCGAGAACGACCACGAAAACAATTATGGAAATTGGCCAGGCAGGGGAAACTTCACGAGCAAGCATTGTCCGAGGCGGTGGAAAACTGCAGGAAACAGCAGGTAAACCAAAAAGGCAAACGAGAAACACGCGTCAAAATCCGATTGATTTCATAGACGAAAGTGAACAGTGGTTTTCCGAACTTCTTCGGAGAGAAACGCCTAACGGCGTAAAGATGAGGCATTTTATAATGAAGTTCTTCAAGCATTGTAGAGAATCAATGATGAATTCTTTTGTGAGTCAAACTCATTAAAACTATTATAAACCTAGAATCATTCTTTCCCATAAACTAGTTTCCAATGATTGCAATTAAAATTTATACATGAAATGTGCTTCAAATGTAAGCATGCGAACATAAAAAGTGAGTCAAACTCATTAAAACTATTATAAACCTAGAATCATTCTTTCCCATAAACTAGTTTCCAGTGATTGCAATTAAAATTTATACATGAAATGTGCTTCAAATGTAAGCATGCGAACATAAAAAGTCCTTTCTTTGGATTAATAAAGATTGAAGTTTTACAAGGATCACAATGAGTCTAAGCCCCATTTGTCCCATGTTAAGCCTAAATAATATACATAAGTTTGTATTTTTAATCTACATTTTGTGTCACGTGTCTTGTTGATTTGAAATACAATATCCTTTATGTTTCGAGGGAACAAATACAAGCTCGGATCAAGGAGAGGGAGCAAGAGTAATCCTTCGAAAAAACTATTCAGGACCAAATACGTTTCGACATTAGGGCTCTGGGGAGTGGGAAGATGGAGTAGATATCTGGCTTCAATTTAGTTAAATCTATCTTAGATTATAAATCATTTTGGGAAGTTGGGTACCACCCTAGTGCCTAATGGTTAAAACACACATCATTCTAAGCCAAGCATAGGTTTAAAGATAAAAATCATGAAATCCTTCCATTCTTTTAATTGTATCAAGATGAAATATAAAAAATGAAAAAGAACTTATGAGGGAACTGTGAAATCTTCCCAAGTATCAGCCATCTTCTATGTCTCAAGTCTGGACCAATCTATCTGTCATGCCTAAGGACTTATTTTTGCATATGTCGTGTTAGATTTGAGTTTTCTACGATATATGGAATGTGACTAGGGCTGCATGTAATGTATATAGATAACTAATATTATAGGATTTACTTGGTCAGGTTACTTGAGTAAGAAATAGGACATAATAATTCAACTGCTACTTTGTCAATTTAAAACATTAAATTAACTCTGTAAAAAAATGTGGTTAAAACAAGCTATTGTTCCATCATATGAAAATTGAAAATTTTTCAAGATTAGTTCATTGGTTTGATAGAGATGTGAAATCATGGATTAGTGCATGCATATACGCAAACACCCATATCAATCAACAAACAAAAAAATTGAAGACTAACCACCATCAATATGAATTTATCAGATCACCCACCTCAACCATTTCCATTCAAACACATGTTAATTATATTCACAACTTACATTTTGGATTCAATTTAGCAAGAAATTCATGGGGTTAAATGGGGGTTACAAGAGGAGCTTGAAGAGAGGATTCCTATTGAATACTTCAAGGAGTTCATAGATCGATTTCAGGACCTCTCTAATACACTTGGGAGGTTGTCCATGTATGACAAAATGATATCAATTTTCTAAGTAATGAATGGGATGATGTCCCGTGTCCTAATAGAAGGATATGTTAAGATTCATGGGGATGAAGAGTCCTTTAGGGCCAAGAAAGAAAAAATTTCTGGTTGTCATCTTATGCATCACAAAATTGATGTAATTGCAAGAAAATTGGGTATTTGGTTCGCCCCCTATCCTTCTCTAGGGATCGATGCAGTTACACCTCAACCTCTATCCCTGTTGGTGGGTCCATCCATGAATCCCCAAGGTCCATGATTTTTTGTCTTAGTGGGCCTTTTTTTGTAAGTATTACAGGAGTTGGTATGGTCTTCACATTCGTTTTATAGCTTAATTAGTATTTCCATGTATGTAATGTTCTCACCTTATATATGTTATTGAAGTCGGACTGTAGTAGACGTTGAACACCTCTATTCTTTGACATGTTTTGGGGATATTTCCTCAGCATTAGAGTTCAACATCCTAATTAATGGAATCCAAAGGTATTCTTCCAATAGATTTAACTTCATAACTAGCAACTTTGAGCCTAGACTTCATTTCCACTTTTAACATAACAAAGCTACCAGACAATTTCATATTAATGAAGAATCATCGTTATCTTCATGTTTATGTTCTTTGACTGAAGGAGAAGCCTCATGGGAATGGAAGCATGGCAATATGGATGGAGTAATAAGCACACATGTAGTATTATTTTTAGTTATGTTGGAAGAATTTGAGGCATTTTATTTAAAATTAAATACCATTCCAGTTTTGAATTCCAATCTACCATTAACATAAAATAACATGGATTTCACCTTGTCATATGAATAGTCACTCTAGATATTCATACTTCCTTGGAAAGATTTGGTGCAAGAACTATCATTTACTTCATTTTGAACTGCATGCAAAGCCTTCTAAAGATTATATGGACAATGGATGGGTCCATAATCTAGACTATGAGAATTTACCCTTTCATTAACATAAAATACAATTAGCATTGCCATTATGTATGGGAAAACCCCATTAATGTTAAACATGTGTAAGTGGAGGATAATGGACATATGAACTATGATGTTTGTGTAGTAGTTTAGAGGAAAGGGAAGGGGATTCCACTAAGAAACAAAAAACAAGGTCCCTTACTTCATTAAACTCACTCATGAGGTGAATAACCATGAGAATACAGAGAAGGAGGGATATAAACCCAGTCTCAAGGAATAGATAAAGAAGACAATCAAGATCATAATGAAACTAAAGAGAACTTAATAATGAAGGATACAATACACACTAATGAAACAAAAAATCAAAATCATACCCGAGGAGGGGAGGAAGAAGAAGAAAAACTATGAGACAATATAAGAGGCTATATACATGAAACTAAATGAATTTAGGATAGAAACCACAAAGAAATGGAATCAGCAGATGATAAGGGATGATATTGTGGCAATGGTAAAATAGTAATATTGCAAATGACCTTGATAATAGAAAAGGAAAAGAGAGAATACAAAAGATATATAAATTATAATTGAATGCAAGAAGAGGAGGAGGATGTGGACGAAGTGGACATGGAGTTATTACCCTCGCATTATAAAAAAACATTTATAATTTCCCTTTCAAGTTAGTAAGTGGTGAATATACACTAGCACATGATAAATGGAAATGGGAGGATAGAAATGTTGAAGGATTGTCAAGTTCCCATAAGAAATCATGAATAGACACAAATCACACAAAGCTGACAAAGCCTGAGTTGGGACAAGGGGAGAAAATTGTCAATGATAACTTGAAGGAGAAAAGGGAGAAATTAATTAACCTAAGGCAAACATCCTCACTTAAGGAGACATTTCTTCAAATGCATAGGCCTTATAAATGAAAATTCTCTTATGGAATATAGGGGGAAATAATGCACCTAAAAAATAAAGCATTTTGAAAACAAAATAAGAGTAGGAAAACTAGACTTAGTGTTTATTCAAGAGATAAAATGAAAAATGCATAACATGTATAAATTCACCAAAATAATATGGGGAGGCTGTGATTTCTCAATTGGAGGATTGCAGGGATTTTCAAGAGTTATGGCAATGATGTAAGATCCCATAAACATGGATCTAGAAAACCAACTTACCACCTAATGTGAATGACTAGTGATTTATACTTTAGACTCAAGGGTAAAGGGAAATATAACTAATGTATATGGGTTCACATAACTAGTGCACACAATGAAATAGAAAAGACACCACAAAAGTATCATTAAAAAACAAAACAATGGTCCAAAAAACAAAATAGAGTACATAATTTGAAAGAAAATTTATCAACAAAGTTCATTTACCCATTTTAAATGGAATACCACTACATAAACCTTTAGATTTGATGCAAACGAAATCATCTTTCAATTGAATGAATGGGAAATGATGATGTAACAAACATTTGAAATTCCATGGAATTCTTGGTTTTTCTCCACAATGCACAAATATTGTTGAAATGAACAATAATATTAGTTATTCAAAGGCTAATAACAAGGAATCCAAGCTCTGAGTCCATAACCCAAAAAAGGGTTCTATAAATCTATTCAAATGATCAATATCTCTACTAGGGTTGTCAATACAAAACAATAGAAAAAAAATTCATGCAATTAAAAAATCCTTGATAGTTTTTGTAGGCTACTCAAAATTGTTGGTGGCACCTTCCAAGAGGGTGTGTACCCCTAATGGCTTCATGGATCTGTTTATAGGCTAATATGATTCCTACAAGACACCCCATACCTACACTCATGGTTGTTATCTTCTCCATGATCGTGGCTCTTGATATGTGGTAATGGATCCTTCCAAATCCCCTCAGTATGTTTCTTAAACCACGACCCTCTTCCATGAATATGTCACAACCTTACTCCACCCTTGTGTGGCCTCTTCCAAGCCCCTGCATCCTTCCTCAAGTTAATGGATTTCCCTTAAGGGTTCCATGGCCTCCACCAAGACTCACACATTGCTTAAGGCCCACATCAATATTTAATGGTCGCGACCTCTCTCCATGGATTACAGCCCTTCCCAAGAGTAATGGAGCTCCCCCCTCACAGGTCTCAACCTTCACTTAGTTTACTGACAACTCAAGTATTCACAACTTTTCCACAAATGTAACAACCCCTTGCTAAGACAATTACCCACAGGAAAAGGGGCGGCCCCTTTTTCAATGTCATGACTACCCAACTATGCTCATGACTTTCATCAAGGGTGAATTGGCCACAAGTGAATTTGGTTCCCTCAACAATTAGCTCAAGCAAGTTGATGTTTCACAAATTTGAAGGTAAAATCACCTAATAACCTCATAAAATCACCAAATAAATTTAAAATTAAAATGACCGAATAACTTCATGGAATCACCAAAAACAATTGAAGGTAAAATCACTAAATAAATTTGAAGACTTCCATTTTAATCATAAATATAAAAACCACATTTTGACCCCAAAACTTCTCAATAGAAATAAATTAAAACAAAAAATTATCCATGATATGTTCAGTGAATAGAAGAATTCAATACCCAACAAATATGGAATAATTTTTCAAGACAATGGGCTAGAAAAACAATAAATCTAATGACTATTACTATAGAACTAAATCTGGTTGACAATGCTAGATTCAATGTTTAAAAACTTGGACTCGGACTCAAACTCAAAATTGCTCGAGGGTGAACTCGTACTTGGGATCAAAATCGATAATGAATCAATAATGGCTTGGTCAATTTGAATTTAATGACTCGATTTGACATAATAAATGGGCATTACACCTTCAAATTTAGGTATTGTTTTGAGGGAAGCACAAATATTGTTGGGGCGCGAACCTTGAAGGTCCTTAATTTTGGCAACTCAGGGGTTTTGGTACGAAGCTTGTAAGCAGAGTTGCAACTCAAAATAGTCTTAGGGGTGTCAGGGTTGGGTTGAACCCCCTCTTTTTGTAATTAACCCATGGTTTGAACGCATGGTTTTTAAGCCCATGGTTTAAACACATGGTATTGTAATAGTGCACTTGTATAAATAGGCACTCATGTAAAGGAGTTAGGGTTGTTGTTGTCATTGTTATGATGATGATAATTTGATGCGAAGCTAAGCCCTATTTTAGGTTTTAAGGTTAAGTCCTAGCTGTGTGCGTGGACGACCTCTGTAGCTGAGTGCGCAGAGGGTTTTGTAAGAAAGGATCTGCACCTGAGTGCGCAGATAGGAGAAAGATATCTGCAGCTAAGTGCATAGTTTTGGGATTATTGAGAAGACCTGCAGCTGAGTGCATAGATCAGAACTGTTGTTTGTAAATAGTTGAATAAAACACAGTTCTGTGGACATAGCCCCTACATTGGGGGTGAACCACGTATATCTTGTGTTGTGGTGGTTCCTTTTTGTTCTATGCTGTTTTGTTTTATGCATTTGATACGTAGGTGAATGATAAATAATATATATTGTTAAGAATTAAATTTGCTGTGAATTCCCAGTTAAGGGTTAAGCAAGTAACTGTTTATTTATCTAATTGCGAAGCTAATTAAGTGACTGTCGAAGCTCTGTGTTATATGTTTAATATTTGTTAAGGCTAAAGGTACAGTAATATCCCTCTTTTGCCTCCAGAAACTTGATTCTGCGGCACCCCATAGCTGTTTCGGGTGAGACTGCAACCTATTCGTAGGTTATTGCTGAAAGGGCCAACACTGTGGGTCTTTTTGTTGGTTAAAATAATAGTATAAGAACCAGGGTCTGCCCTAAGCAAACCAACAAATTGGTTCCGTTGCTGGCTGAACCAGTATCTGCTCAAGAGGGATCTACATCGTACCTGGAGGAATATGTTTTGGAGGCCCTCAGTAAAAGAAATCGGTGATTGGGTTGAGGACACCTATCTGAAATTTGCTGAACAAGAAAATAAAGATCCTCGTCATAGCTTAAACGACTTTTTGCAAAGGTACGTTTTTTTCTGATATTTATGAAATTTTCTTTGGTAGTATCCACATAGAATTGCACCAGTGGTTATCCAGGTTCACAGAAAGAAGCAAAAAATTCCAAGAAGATCAGTCTCCTGCTTGGACCCCAGAAAGAATTAATCTGTTGAAAAGAGTGAACAACGTGGTATCTAGAGCTGTTGACTTCTAGACAACATGAACGCTTGAAGCATTTGTGACAGAGTTCGCCATCGACACACATACTTCTTTCAGCGAAGCAGAAAGATAGTTCTTCAGAGGACCAAGGGGTAAGTACTTGAACTCACTTAGTCTAAAAATTAAAATGCTCTTGGCTGAAAAATGCATATTTCTTATTGAATCAGATTGCTAGATTTAGTGCTACTAACCTATGTTTGAAAGTGAAAGCGACTTCAACGAGCAAAGCGGTTTGCTTCGGAGTGGTAAAAGATACAACAGAACTTTTGGATCCTTTACCCTAGGCCAGAATATCGATTATACTCATTTAAGCCCAGAAGAATCTAAATATGAAGAAACCCCTTTTGTTAGAAACCCTCCTATAACTCTGCAACGAAGATCTGTTATCCCTGAGAACCCGTCGTAGTCTAAAAGTAACCCTTGTCTGAGTAGTCCTGTCACAGGTCAGTCTACCTCAGTAAGTCCCCCCCCCTTGTTACCAGTTTTCCTCCTCCCCCTCCCCCCCCCCCTTGATCTGCTATGGCCCACCTAAATAATGATATCAAGCTCCCAGTCTTTAGAGGAACTGGATCATAGGATCCAGAGCAGTTTTGGTTCTTATGCGAAGCTGTTTGGACTGCTAAGAACATTATGGATCAGAATACAAGAATAGCACAGCTGGTCACATCTTTTAGAGACCGAGCTTTGACCTGGTTTATGAAGTTTTCCAGTACTCAGAACTATGTCTTGGCTGACATTAAAAAAGCGATGATTAAAGAATTTAAGAATCCTAAATCAGAGTCGCAGTCTATAACTGAACTAAAGGAAATTCAGCAAAAACGAGGTGAATCAGTTTGGGACTTTTATCAGAGGTTCAAGGTTCTGCTTGATCAAGTTAGCTTCACTATTGGACTAGAGCAACATAAAGAATGGTTCATTGCAGCACTGTTGCCGCATATCAGGACTCCACTCATGCAACAGAAGGTTGCTGATCAGCAAGAAGCATTGGAAATTGCTATGAAGCTCGAAACAGCTCCTGTCGAAGATAATTCTGGCATAGCCCAAATACAAGCACAGTTAGTAGAAATGGATTTGGAGCTTCACGACATGAAGAAAGAGAAAGCTACTCGCAAAGAGGTGTGGTGTACACGATGCAAGACAGAAGGTCATGATAGAGAACAGTGCCCTGCAGTAAGAAATTATCTGAATACTGGTGCACCAAACTCATTTAACCCTACTGTCCTATATTGCAAGATTTGTAGAACAACTGGTTAGCATCGACCTAAAGATTGCTACCTGCTGCAGAGATATGTTCAAGTTCCTAAGAATCCCTACTACAAGTTCTATAAGTCAGTTGGACACAATGAAGATGAGTGTCGCAGCTTTCATCTCATGAGAGAGCGAACCTATGATGCTTATAGGGTACAACCCGATGCACAAGGAAATGATGGATATGGTTACCGTCGTAGTACATCAGGTCGAGGTAATTTTAGAGGTCGAGGTCGTGGTGGTATGCCTGGAAGAGGTCGAGGCCAGGTAATTTGCTACAACTGTAATCAGGCAGGACATGTATCTAGAGACTGTCAGAACCCAACTACGACATGTCGATATTGCCGAGAAGTCGATCATGTGATTGAGAAATGCCAACAGTTGATAGGCAAGATACAAGAAAGAAATGGCGCTCCTACTCAGAATGTGCAGATGATTACTGTCAAGAAAAGACCTGTCCCAGCCATTAACGTTGTTACAAGGAGTGGAGCTATGACGCAAGTGCAGAATAAGCAGAAACAGTCTGATGAGGCTTGGGTCCGCAAAACCCCAGAGAAAATTCCAGTATTCGATGTTGGAAGAGAAAAAGGAACATTTATGGAAGCCAAAAAAGACTTTGCTGAGCCAAGAACATCAATAGCAACTACGAAACAACATCAACAGCAGTTGCAGTCTCCAGAAGCTTCGCCAACTCAAGTAAGTACACTAACATCATTTTTACAGAGTTGTATGAAGTTATTAAGAAATCAGAATGCTTTGAATGAGTTACAGAAAGTCATTCAGTATTGCGAACCTCAGTGAAGCTCTGATAGAGAAAAAAAATGTTAATAGAGTTAGAAGGACTGGAAGAGAAATGAGATTGCATGCTCAGATAGGAGAATATGACATGACTGATATTATTTTAGACCTAGGATTAGAAGTGAATGTCCTAACTAGACAAACATGGGAACAAATGGGAAGACCTATGCTTGAATGGTCCCCTATACAGCTGAGACTAGCCAACCAGCAGAAGATTGTGCCCTTGGGAAGATTCCCTAGTGTACCAGTGGACATTGATGGAGTCAGTACCTTAGTAGATTTTGAAGTCATTGAAATAATTGATGATAACAACCCCTATCCAGCATTGCTAGGAATTGAATGGGAAATAGAGAATGATACAGTAATCAACTTGAAGAACAGGAAGATGACTTTTGAAGGAAAAGGATTGAGATTCATAGTTCCATTGGACCCTTCTCAAGGAGAAAGGTATACAGAGCCAGTCAGACATGAAGATCGAGATGTTTTAGATCATATTTACAACATCACAGCTAAAGAAGAAGACTATGTTAACCCTACTACTGAAGGCATAATGGATTGGCAGTGTGACCGTTCTTGCATGACTGATTCAAACGAAGGCCTGGAGAATTGACAGAATAGACTTTATGAACTACATGGACACCGATGTGCAAGAATTACCAAGTCTATCAGATGGGTTGGCTCAGAGACAAAGATATTGCCTACTTTTGATGGCTTAACAGACCATGAAGATTTTATTGCACAATTCTCAGAGCAAGTACCAAATTCATAGAAAATGGAGACCCTAGCTTCAGCATTTAGAGCCGCAGCTGCTAGATGGTGGAATGGTCATAAAAAGCATATTCGTAGTTGGAGAGCTTGTCAAAAGTTTCTTCGCCTAAGATTCATGGATCAACCTCAGGAGGTGCGAAGAAGATTTAATGGTAAGACTAGCCCTCATGAACATTTGAAATAGTGTTATGAAGCATGGAAGCATGTACCTTATGAAGAATGGGTACATAGGTTTGTACACACTCTAGAACCTATAGCAAAGAACTGGTACGCGGAGGTTGAGCTTCGCCATGGTACTGTAAGTTGGGATAACCTTGTTGATAGTTTTGTGCTTACATTTTCTATTAATGAGGATTTCCCTGTTTTGGACACAACTATTAGGTTGACCCATACTAAGGTGTTTGATGATAAAGAAATAGCTGAGTACCAACCTGATTGGAAGGAACACGAAGCTAATGTAGTAGAATTTTATAACCTCGCCCTTGATGAAGACAAAGACCCGCACAACATTAATATTCCCAAGTCAGAAGGACACTATGAAGAAATACTGTCGAGGGTCGAAGCTCGAAGCTCTATCAAAACAGGTGCCATGACGTGTCGAAGGTATGTACTGTGTCAAAGGTCCTTATTTGTAGCACAGCCAAAGTTACTGGCTGTGCTGAAGAAGAAAGGTGTGTCGAAGCTCAAAATCCAACCATTGGAAAAAATCAGATTTGGTGGCGCCGGTATGTTAACTGCATTAACTGCCTGTAATGATGAGATTTTAGGGAATCTAGCACCGTTTGGACAATATCTATAGCTACTCTGTCATATTTGGTGTATTCAATGCACAGTTATGGAATATTTGGTCATTGGATTCTATAAGAAGATACCCAAGCCTGCGAAGTTCGCATTATGCAATTTCTTGAGTTTTACAATTCAGTCCATGTCATCTGATCACAAAATCCAGGAATTGTTGAGCAAATTCAGAGAGAGGGGTCTGCAGAATCTTATGAGCACTCGACCTGCATCTGCACCTCGTGAAGAGACTCCCACAGTGCTAAATCAGCCAATGCAGACACGATCAACCAGGAAGAAGTTTAGGGAAGAAGTTCATTCTAAGCGAAACGAAGCAAGGAACCAGCCATTAGGAAAGACACCAGAGGATCCCGTGATGAATCCTCCTGGAGAATTTGAAGACCTCAATGAGGATGAGAACGTTGCATCATAGTGTCCACCATATCTTCCACCTGTGTGACCAGGAGTTCAGCCACCGCGGCACACAGCCAAGTTCACATTACGTACCCCGTCACTGCCATAGGGTGTGCAGCTGGTTGGAACAATGACAGGAAAAATAGACCGACTCAAGTACGCAGACCATGATACGAATGATCGTGGGAAATTTCCACAATTCACACCAATGAAATACTTGCATTCTGTCCATTATACGGAGACTAGTACGATGCTACTGGAAGTGAAACAGTGGGCTGCTGGCTTGGAGCAAGCCGACTTGTTGAAGATGTTGAATTTTACCCACTTTGGTCGTAGCACACAGGTGACCGTGGTGGTCAATCAATTATTGGCATTGGTGCATGATGGGAACCTATGGATAGGAAGCCAACGTGTTCCTATTGATGGAGAACTGATCCATAAGATCACAGCCTTGCCGAAGAAAGGGCCTAATCCTAGCATTGAGTTCGTGGGAAAGCATGAAGACACGAAGCTGGCACAGAGCATGAAGGAACGCTTCGGGCTGACGAAGGGAAAGCGAGGGTATCAAACCTTGACCATCTGGCATCAAAACATTCGCTTCACCGCAGAGCTACTAGCATGCAAGCCAATGTGAAAGTGCAAACCAAATGAAGTATCTGCCCTGATTGTTAGTATTGTTGCGAAATGTGCTGAAGGCTACAGTTACAATTGGGCAGCATACATTGCTCATGAGTTCCTCGAAGATCTCTGCGATGCACAGGAGAAAGGTAGACCCTTTCACTACTCTTGGTTGTTAGTGCTTATTGCACTGGTAGGATGGAAAGAACCTACCGAGGCACAGTTTGTTGATGAACCTCCACACATGCCTTGCACAGCAAGGTACGCATCTTTGTGGGTATCGCAGGATAAAACCTTCCAGCATATGACAAACTTTGTGTTCACCTTCTACGCAATGAATATTTCCTATGAGATCCTGAAGACACCATGGCTCAGTAATGATCTATTTTCTCAGTACGCGGGAGTGGCAAACTTCAGGGCTGACATACATCATGTCTTCATCCAGGCCCGCGCAGATAGCAAGAAAAAATGGTCGAAGATGCCATACGTGGTGAACAAGGTAGAAATCCTTGCAGTAGTCAAGTAGTGGCCGGCTGAATGGATGAAGGACACAGGAACAAAGCCGAGCATAACAATCCCCCCAATGATAGATATGGGCGCAGGTCCTAGTCAGGTGCCGCAAACTAACCCTCCAGCAGAAAGTGAAGAACCAGATGAGTTAGAGCAGAGCGGAAGTGACTAGGGTGGAGATGATGGAGGTGATGAAGAAGAAGAAGAATCGGTCAAGACAATCTCTGACCCCAATCACCCAGATAAGTGCAAGTCTCTTGAGGTAGAGGAAGTGACGAAGCCTTCATCGAGAAAGAAAACTAAGGCGTCAAAGGGAAAGAACATCGTCGAAGAGCCTGCTTTGATGATGGAAGAGCTTGTTCAGGCTCTTACAAAGTCCACATAGGTATTAACCGGCAAATGGTCAGAGTTTGCAGCTACGTAGCTTGATGCGCTTACTGGCGTAGCGTAGCGAATTACAGAATTGAAGGAGTTAGCAGAAATATCAGCGACTGGTGCTGCAGCAAGCAGTGCCCCAGCAAGTGTGCAGCCAGATACGAGGCAATGGCCAGCCATAAAAAATAGAGGACAGGTCCCAAGTGTGGCCCTCATAATAACTGACGTAGCATCTCAATCTCAGATGAGTATGACTATTGAGATAGATTACGCCAAGTTGTCTATGTCGAAGCTACATCTGTGTCAGCTCGCAATTATGAACAAGATCCGAGAGCGTGATAGCTACTCACACAGATAGTTGGAAAAGTCCATGAAGTAGAGTGAGAGCCTCGCAGTGTAGTTGGAAGAAGCTGAACAGAAGAAGAGGGAAGAAGAAAGAAAGCAGGTTGCACTGGCACGAGTATTAGAAGAGGCGTGTCGAAGTTTTCCTGAATTCAACATGCAGGTTGAAGAAGAACTAGAGCAGAGGCTCACCAAGCTAAAAGACTATGCACAATAGTCTCGAAGCCTAATAGAAAATATGAAAGCAGAGCATGAGGCTCAGATTGCGAAGCTTCAACTTCGCATCATTCCAGAGAGTCCACCAGAGGTCAAGGAACAACACCGCAGGGATATTCAGGCCTCAACAACAAAGATCTCAGATCTAGTAAGCAGCGCATCAAAGATACTAGATGAAAGCATTGAGGCCTAGGAAAACTTATAGGACAACCCAAAAGTGGAAAAGCTACAAGAAACTATCAAGCAGTGACAAACAGAGTTGGATGCAGTCAAAGTGGAAATCAATACATTGCCTCCTATGCAGAAGATGCTTAAGGTAAAGCAGAGCACTGGGATCTAGCAATAAATTGAGTCTTACAGAAGGAAATAAGCGCTGGTAGTGAGCTCAGTGCAACCTCTCATTACTGAGGCCTTGGAGTTGAGCACTGTTGTAGATAGCCAACTCAAAGTTTTGAAGGAGTATGATTCCTTTGCACAGGAAAAGGCCAGCAAAGCATCTTCAGCAACATTGCAGGAGATCGTGGAGAAGGAGAAATCAGTCGAAGATATCATGTGCAACCTCAACAAGCAGTTCACTATCTTTGCCAACAAGATCCTCCCGCCAGAAAAGCAGCAAAGTGCCCAGGAACGGGACACTGGTGAGTCTTAGGGGCCTATTGGGGCGTGGACCTTGAAGGTCCTTAATTTTGGAAACTCCACGGTTTTGGTGCGAATATTGTAAGCAGAGTTGCAACTCAAAATAGTCTTAGGGGTGTCGGGGTTGGGTCGAACCCCCTCTTTTTGTAATTAACCCATGGTTTGAACACATGGTTTTTAAGCCCATGGTTTAAAGACATGGTATTGTAATAGTGCACTTTTATAAATAGGCACTCATATAAAGGAGTTAGGGTTGTTGTTGTCGTTGTTATGATGATGATAATTTGATGTGAATCTAAGGCTTGTTTTAGGGTTTAAGGTTAAGTCCTAGCTGTGTGCATGGACGACCTCTGCAGCTGAG
This sequence comes from Pseudotsuga menziesii, assembly GCA_001517045.1. Classification (NCBI taxonomy): domain Eukaryota; kingdom Viridiplantae; phylum Streptophyta; class Pinopsida; order Pinales; family Pinaceae; genus Pseudotsuga; species Pseudotsuga menziesii. The sequence goes on from LPNX011216933.1 coordinate 20,213, forward strand.
TGTGCAGAGAGTTTTGTAATAAAGCATCTGCAGCTGAGTGCGCAAATAGGAGAAAGATATATGCAGCTAAGTGTACAGTTTTGGGATTATTGAGAAGAACTACAGCCGAGTGCGCAGGGATCTACACCTGAGTGTGCAGATCATAACTGTTGTTTGTAAAGAGTTGAATAAAACATAGTTCTGTGGACGTAGCCCCTACACTGGGGGTGAACCATGTATATCTTGTGTTGTGGTGGTTCCTTTTTGTTCTGTGCTATTTTGTTTTATGCATTTGATAAGTAGGTGAATGATAAGTAAGATATATTGTTAAGTATTAACTTCCCTGTGAATTCCCAGTTAAGGGTTAAGCAAGTAATTGTCTGTTTATCTAACTGCGAAGCTAATTAAGTGGCTATCGAAGCTTTGTGTTATATGTTTAATATTTTTTAAGGCTAAAGGTACATTAATATCACTCTTTTTCCTACAGAAACTTGATTCTGCAGCACCCCATAGCTGTTTCGGGTGAGACTGCAACCTCTTCGCAGGTTGTTGCCAAAAGGGCGAACACTGTGGGTCTTTTTGTTGGTTAAAATAATAGTATAAGAACCCCGGTATTCCCTAAGCAAACCAACAAATATTTCCTATTCCAGTCAATTGTGATAGAGTGACACACAGATTTGTGTTTGAGATATTCAACAATAGATTTGGAAGGCAATTACTTGCAGCAGTAAAAGTGGTATATTTTTTAGACCTGGGAAGGTGTTTCTACTATTGTTAAGGGGTCCTAAAATTCCCATCTCATCATGGTTACCATACAGTAATAAATTTCCAGCAAATACTTTTGTAGATTGTGTACTCCAACATGAAATGTAAAGTTTGCAGGAAGAGTTTTATATTAAAGGGACACCTAGCATGTCTCTATCTTTGGATACATTAGTTTATTCCTTGTATTATGGAACACTTTCCATTTTGGGAGCATTCATTATGGATCTTATTATATCGTTCCACACTGGAGGTTTTTCCTTGCTACTTTGGGATGGACATCTCCTTTTTGAAGGCCTTATTACAAATAGGGTTTTCAAATCGATTGAATGTGCTAATAACCCTATCCTAGATGAAAACAATATTTCTGGATAACATGGAGGGCCTAAATTTGCATGATTATTTAGTAGTATTTAATAAGAGAGTCTTTAAGCTTCAGATGACAATATGATCTCTTCATTCACATTCTCAAAACTATGTGGGACTTAGGCATACTTAACAAATATATTTTTCTTTGTTTATATAACACTGGTTGAAATTATGTATGTATATATGCCACGTTTTTGTTTTGCAATTCCTATGTTGCATATGAAATTATGGTTTGTAGTTGAGTTTCTTTTTTTATTTTATCAAGGAAGAAAGTTAAACTATGTATGTATTTCCTGCTTTGGTGTATGTCTAGTTGAAAAGGATTTATGTTTATGGGAATAGTTTTGGCTTAAAGTCTCAAAGACAATCTAGTATCTTTCTATAAGGAGTGAATCTTGTCCCCTTTGGATACTTGACATTAACATTTTTTCTTTTATTTTCTTCAATAGTATAAATTTCTCTATTTTTTTCTCTTTATTTCATCCATCATATTTTCAATTTAAAGCACTCCATGTACTTTAGATTTTTTGAAGGTTTGTCTAAGTCTCTTTCTAGTTGGAGTGCTTGGATTTCAGATACGTAAATAATTTTGGAATAATGTTTTAGTTGGGTGTTGACCTATGATATGTGCATGTGTTTATATTATAGTATGCATATGTTTATTTTATAGTATGAGATTTAACAGTAAATGTTTGATTTTGGAATAATGTTTTAGTTGGGTGTTGACCTTTGACATCTACATATGTTTCTATTATAGTATGCATATGTTTATATTATAGTATGAAATTTAATGACAAATATTTGATGTTTTAGGTGACACAATAGCATTTGTTATGCAAGAATTGATACACATTGATAAAAGAGAATATAAACAAAATGAAAAAAAAGCATTTTCCACATTGTCTTGTTCTTTCACCTATTAGAGAACTTTCCCAACAAGTAAGAAACTCTTTCTTTATTCACAGTTATAAATTCTAAAAGTTCTCATGTTTACTCATGGATGTTCTATCTTTCAACAAACTTTCTCTTGTAAGCATTTGAATAAATTGTGAAAATATTTTTGGAAAGATAGTAATGAAAAATATGAAGTATAAAATAACTTTCTATCAATGATTCCAATGATTCTTAGAATGATGATTTGTAGAGCACTTAGAACTCTTTCCTGGAACACACACCATTTGTTATGCTTTGGTTGTATCATGTTCAAAAGCCTCTTGAGTTACAAAATTTAGATTATTATTTGCTACATATTTTATGATTCAATAAATTCAATTTTAATATTATTTTATTTATATTTATAATATTATTATTGTTTATATTTTACAATATAGGGACTAAGTTTCATGCAACTCTTGTTATTTTGATAGTATCACTTTCTCCATAAAATAATTTTCTTAATATTTTGATAGTATAATTATCTCCATAAAAAAAGTAGAAAGAGGAATCATACCAATGGAAAAGTGGAAAATGAAACATAATTCTTTTCTATAACTTGATCTTTCTTAACAAAAGCCAAACAAAAAGATTATTAAACATCTCTAAACTTTCTTTTTGTTTTTAATTTGATTTATTCTACTTTGTATATTTAATATCCTTTTCTTTGTATATATCGACCCATTATTTCCACTTCATTATTTACTAGGTTTATATGTTTCTTTACCTGAACATGATTACAAGTTGTATTTATTTGTGTTTTCAATTAAAATAAGAGGAAAACAATCTGGTAGGACAATACATATGAATTTTATGAAGAATTTAAATAAATCAAAGGTAAACATGGTTTAAAAAGGATGAATAATGGTCGTTATGGATAAATATATCCAACGACTACATTGACAATTAACAATTGACCCTTAAATCTATATGGTTTTAATGCCACAGGAAAATGCAAAATTTTGCATGAGGAAAACATTTATGGTAGAGATTCAAAGAGATACATATCATGAATTCCAATCCTAATATTCCATGGCTATTCATATGCACAAGCACAATGATTTCACAAACAAATCATATACATAATTTAATTAAGTTCTAGGGCACTTATTTTTTAATGAAATATTTCCCAAAATCATTGTGGGAGAGGCACACACCACCCAATATTAGGAAAGTTTGCAATAATTAATCTCTCGATGTATATTCCATCCCTAACTGATGCTATGAAATCACAAGGCCATGTTTGTATTCTCACACTCTGGTTCATATTCGAGGTAGTCTCTCTAGTCTAAAAATGTCAGTATCCACAAGGTTGTACCCTCCTTGTGGCCTCTTCTCTCTCTCCCCCTTTAGATTTTGTTCTAGTGAACAATAATACCCTCCATTAGGAATCCCCCACCAAGGCTTATGAACCCCCTCACATGTGTAAATCATATCTCCTTCAATTTAGGTTTGCTTGCATAGTAAACTTTGGGTTTTATTTCACTTTTACTTAACTATTAAAAAATATTCATGATTTGACATGCATTTCAAGAACATGAATGATAAAACCTTCTTTTATTCTTACAAGCCAAACTATTTCAATAGTGGGGATTTCGATTGAGCTCCACTCTATGAATCATTGTTACATATTTACATCAAATATGACAACACAAGTCCAAGCAAACTTGGAGGAAAAAAAGTGAATTATGTAAATTTCATAATTTTGTATATTTAAAATCAAGTGAAGAACATGGACATAATGTTAAAGCACATGCACATGTTAGACATGAATCTATACTCGAGATTTAGCTCAAATTTTCATGATCCAAACATGAGATATTAATTCCCTCAAAGTTGGGAAGGTCATGAGTTCAAATATCTTGATTCCCTTATGATTAGGCTTTGTCATCAGGGCCATCAGTTTACCACATTTAACATCCATGGATCATGAGGAAGTACTCAAAGGGTTTTCCATGAGACTTTCCTTAGAAAATAAATATTATCCATGAAGCTAAATCCCATGCACATCTTGTAGTGATTAGGAAATGTCCATGCACTAATGAAAAAAATCACCACCAAGGAGGTGAAGTATAATGGTTTTTGGAATTATAAATAAAACAAATAATAAGACAAGTATAATGGATTGAAAAATATGTTCAAGTGTGGTTATTATAAAACCACCATTGAAAACAACTTTCCCATTTGTTCCCTTTCCACTACATCCCAAACAAATCTAAGATGAAATAGGAAAGTAAAAAGTGGTCACTCAATGAAACCATGTGGACAAGAAGGAATTAGGCATCCCTGCACTTTCTAAATGGTGCATAGTGGTACTATGGGAGTTTTATCACACCTCATAAAATGACAATGAAGGATTAGCCACCAATAATTAACTCCAAATATGTGAAGCAAAAAGGTGAGGACATTTCACATCACAATTAAGATGATCATAATTAAGATCACCAAATACACACACTAAACTCAACCATGTAATAGATTCACCAAAATCACATACATAAGTGACACACCAAACTCATGCATATCATAGATGCACCAATTCTATTTCAATTTGAATTTCATTGGATTAGTGCCAACTTTATTTCAATAATTTTACAAAAAAAAATTTAGGTTTAGATGATGAAGATAAAAGATTACAAACACTATTTTTCTATGCTTATAACCTTTCAGAATACTTACTTAGACCGGAGATTTGATTGTTGATCTTATAAAATATTGTTGCGAATAAAGATGGGAAAATAAAAAATCAAAGAAGTGGTTTCCATATTTAACCAAGGATAGATGCTACTAAAGGAGAGATGAGTTCAGATATTTTGATCCCTAGTAAAATAGTCTTCCTCTACTGCAAATATATGAGAGGGCCCCTACATATGTTTTTTTTTTGTTTTTGAGAGAGGTTCATACAATCAATTTAAAATCAAGATTTTGAATCTTGGAATCTTAGTCACATTCAAAAGGTTGCCTATGCATGGCCTATTTTGTGGTTTAAGGCCCCACACACGGCATATAAGGCTTTGAGATAGATTCTGTGGACTTAGAACCTAGATTTTTGTGCTAAACTATGCCCTTATCCCCAAGAAGAATATCAAGTTTTTCAAACTTTGAAATCACCACAACATCAAACATGGAGGCCAAAGATTATGTATTATGGGCATGTGTGATTCCTTGAGTGATAAAACATGGAATGTGAGCCCCATAGGAATATATGTTATGTCCTAGTGCGTTGGATTTTATCCCTAGACCATGGCATGGGCATCAAGAAACAACCTTGGTATGTTAATTCTCAAAATGATGGAAATAGTTCACTCATATGTCAAATATTTCCTTTGTATGGCATGTGTGGTCATTTGGGGTTCTATACATGATCCATGAGACCTAGAGGAAACTGTATGAACTTAGGCCCTAGAAGTTAATCTCAAACCATGGCATAGTTGTAAAAAATTAGTCATGGTGTCATAGATCACAAATTGCCACCATATCCCACTCATAAGCCAAAAATTCGCTCTATAATTCCAACGTGATGGACTCGAGCCCTAAGTTAAGTTAGGGGTCATTTATGGGTAATTATGGGTAAATTAAGGGTATTTAAGGGTTAGTTAGTGATAATTTAGGGATAATTTGTGGTTAATTATGGGTAATTAAGGGTAATTATTGGATATTTATTTGTGGTAATTAGGGGTTAATAAGAGGATAATTATCGAATAATTAGGGGTAACTAGGGATTAATTATGGGTTAAATAGGGAAATTAACGGTACCTATGGATCAATTATAGGTAAGTAGGGGTCATTTAAGCCTAAGGGATTAGCTAAACTAGTGGTTTTGCTTGATGTTGGGAATTTAGGTAGGTTCATTGCGGCATGTGCCCATTTAGAATCCTTGTGTGTGTACTAGTCTACATCGATGGGTTTACTAGAGAATATGCCATCTATGAATGTTTGGGAAGATCCATTGGATTTATCCACAAGGTTTTTTTTGGAAACAAGTCGAGGTCATTTAGAGGTTATCAAGGGTTAATTACCAGTAAGCATGGATTATGTGGGGGTAATCACTAGTTAATAAAGGGTGAAATATGGGGTTATTGGAAGTTAATTAGTGGTAATTAGGGATCAATTATGCGTTAACTGGGGGAAATTAATGGTACCTATGGGTAAATTATGGGTAAGTAGGGGCCATTAATTAAACCCAAGGTCTTAGCTAAACTAGTGTTTGTCCATGATATTGGGAGATTAGTTAGGTTCTTTGTGGCATGCGCTCATTTTGAATCCTTGTGTGTGAGGCACACTAGTCTACATCGATGGATTTACAAGGGAATATCCCATCTATGAATGCTTGGAAAAATCCAAGACGTTTCTCCATGAGGTTTTCCATGGAAAACAGTATGGGTCATTTAGAGGTTTTTAATGGTTAATTACTGGTAAACATGGATTATTAGGGGTAATTAGTGGTTAAGTAAGGGTCATTTTAGTGCAATTAGTGATAAGTGGGGGTAATTAGTCGCCAATTATGAGATTAATTAGGGGTCAATTATACAATAATTAGTGGTAAATTTTAGTAGTCTTTCAGAGGATGGATATCGATAACTTACGTGAAAAATATATTTATGGGTAGTCCTTCTAACCCTCCCCCCCCCCCCCCCCAAATTCACGAGAATTGAAGTTTTGGCAACAGTATTTAAAAAATCACCTCCAAAAGTAAAATTCTATGATTTTTATGGGGGTTTTCAAAAAACCTCCTTGAAACATATATTTAGGAGTAGACTTTCTAACCCCCCAGCTAAACGTCCTGAGAATTTAACAATTAGAGGCAGGTTTTTACAAAACATTTGCAAAATTTTAATTCTCAAGACTTTTAGAGGGTTAATTTTTTAAAATACACATTGAAAATGTATTTAGGGGTGTTTAAAAACCCCCCTCCAAAAGTCATGAGAATTGAACTTGTGGAGGCAGTTTTAAAACAACTGTCCCCAAAAGTATAATTCTCATGATTGTATTTTTTTTGTAGTGTGTATTTTCCTAGATTAAGAGGTCATTCCCACTTCAATACTACCATGGGGGACTCACTTGGGGGGAACCTAACACTCAATATGCATGTCTGAATGATTTTAGGATCTTTAGGGACCAATACCTATAATTTAGGAACCCACTCTAACTACCACCAACAGTCTCTAGTAGTTGACCCTAGTCGATGTTTAGTTATGTTCAGTTATGAAGCGATTCCCAATGGTTAGATCAATATTAGGCATCCTAGCTCCACTTTGCATGATTTGAGGAAAGTAGGTTTCCTATCCTCACATAACTCAGTCGCTTAGTCGGTTTTGAACCGATTCAATGATCTGTAGTTGCATTAGTGATCTGTAGTGGTATTTTTTCACATTGAGTTAGCTCTAGATTCAATCTAGGTTGGTAGATTTGAATCCTATAATAGGTATTTGAATTATCCTATTTGTAACACCATTGCATTGCATAAAATTCCTTGATTAATGGATGTAATGATATTCTTCCAATTTTGTCTCAATGTGTGTGAAATTTTTCCATGAGAAATTGATCAGTCTCTACTAAATTCTTCTTTCTCTTTTGCAACCTTCTTTTCTCATTGAATTCATGTAGGCCTGAAGATCCTATGCTTCATTAAACTTAACACTTCATTTCATCTTTTGTCAAAGTATCTCTTATTTATAATTCAACCTCATGGGGTTTTCTGCACTCATGACCATTGACTTGGTGGTAGCTACCCACATGAGTCCCACATCTTTGTGGGATTTGTGCACTTCCTAAACTTCCTTCTTCGTCTTTATATACTTCTTCAAACTAGTGTAACATATCTGACCCTCTGATCAGTGAAGAGGACGCTACCAAACCATACGATCTAACCTGAACAACTAGCCCTATGAACATACACATAAAAATATTGAAATGCTTTGAAAGTAAAAAATGGATACATCATTTCGATTCAGCGAAAGGAAAACCATACATTCAAGCATTCGACATGTTCATTGGAATTTATTAAATAGTAAATACAATTACAGAGATGAAATAGACAATAATACTTATCTTTGAATGAAGCTCCTCACAACCAACTAGGTCACTGCAATGTTCCACCCAACCATAGGCCAGTGTGCTTCTTAATCTCTCGGCAACGCTGCCACCCCTGAGATGGGCATGATTCCACAAGGATTAAGGGGAAGCTAGCCATATCACATGTAACCAAAGGTACACAACTCATCCAAGCCAACACAATGGGTTTAATAGGCTATTTAGGAACTGGGGAAACTGGATGCTAAGCTAATGAGCTCATGGAGGAGCTATGGACACCTGTACCACTAGGTTTATCAAGCCCTCTTAGGCTACATTTCCACTTCCAAACATCCCAAGACCAACACCCACAAAATGCACAATAGTTCACAAGATCTAGGTTTTGAGGGAACACCACAGCAACCAAATTGGGTATGGAAATTGGATAGCACAACTTTGGCTAAGCAACTCGATTTCTAGAGTCATTTATGGACCTAATGTGGCAAAAAAGACTCAACAACAACTCACAACAAACCCAAATACATTCAGAATAAAACCACGACCTCTCAACCTATGTAGAGGGAAGAAGACAACCTCTATCGTGAAGGGTGTAACACCCAGACCAAAAACGATCAAAAGAACAAATCCAGGCATGAAGGAAAAATAATCATGAATGTCTTCCTGCGCATGAGGAAAAATAGAATAGCCCTACGTGAAGATGGAATGCGGGTCTTCAGCTCCTGCATGAGGAAAATGAAGGACATCTCCTCTGGGCTTGTGTGTGGTCAAGAGTTGACAGCCCTGCTAGATTGACGCTGTCCATGCAGACATCTTCCCAAGGCAATAAATGCCCCCAAACCAACTCCTGCTGAATGAATTCAGTTGGTAGATGAGACAAGGGGGAAAAGGGTGAGTAAGACAAAAATGATGGTTGACATCTAGATGGTTCACCTCTTGATACTTAGCTATTCCCTAATGGCTCCCATGGGGTAGACAATCCCCCCCACCTTAACCTTAGGAAATCATGCCCTTTTCATTATCATTGCATCGACATAGCTGGTTGTAGGTTTTTTATTAATTTTGCATACACACATGATGTCCAATATTTTAACGTGCATTTCTAGCACAAAATACCATTGGCATCACTTCCAATCATTGAAACACAAAACACTAATTCATGGTGGGGCCTTTCCCTTTAACTCTACACCATGATTAGTTACAATATTACATCGTATACCTTTTAATGCAAATGGGGTCAAAATTAGGGTATTAAAATCCCATCCCCCTTGGAATAAGACTGTCTTCGATGTTCCAATACTTAGGAATACATATACAATTTACACGTCCAAAATTTCAAAATTTCGCAAATTTGTCCTACGTTCAATTATTTTACTTTGAACTTTTAGGACCAAGCCCTTTGGCTTCCACAAGATTCTACTGCTGGTTCTCATCCTTTGGCTCATCCCCAAGTCTAGGAACTTTGTGGCTGCTACCCTCTTGATGTTCCCTTCTTGGGTAGTTTCGGCAATAATGATGTCCTCCGCATTTCCAAGATTTCACTGGTTGCTTCATCTTTACCTGCTCAATTTCCTTTGAGTCGTCATGCTTGGATCATTTCTTAATGGATCGATTGGACGAATGCCTCATAATTGATCCACTTTCCTTTCCCTTACAGATTTCTCCCATAATGATTTTTACCTCCCTTTGCAGACAAATAGAGTCCTACAAAACCTTGTGGTTCATATCATTCTACTTTTTTTGTATCCTGAACCTCTCCCCAAGATTTTCTTGGGTCTTGGAAATTGTTTGAAGGAGACTTTCAGCCAAGTGCAATAGCCTTCGGTCTGCTTCCATGGTTAATGTGCACAACTGGTTTTCACTTTTCTCACCTATGAAATGCATCATTGTAATTCTTGTTAGACCAAGCATAATATAAGCATTAAAATCAGTCAATTAATTTCCCAATTGACATGGGCAGTCCAAGTCTTATCGAGGAGACTTTCATACTTTTCATGCCTTCCCAACATGCACATGAGCTCATTAATGTCCATTCTCAGGCAGGGAATTAACTATTCCAACATTCACAATGTATTTCAAGCAATTAAACACATTCTACTTTCAACCATACATGCTTTCAACAATTTTTATGTTTTTATAAATGCATGAGTGAATAAAATAAAATAAAAGGAAAGAGAGAGTAGTAAGAGTTTTTTTTATGTCTTGTTCCATTCTGGAACCCACACCACCACTATTGTTCTAATGCTCCTACCCTCTTTCACTTCACCGTGAATGCTTGAACAACCCTTCTTGGCCATGACACTTAGTGTCTATGGTCTATTCCAGACCTCTCAACCATGGAGTCTCTCCACATGGTTTTTCTACAACTCTTGGCTACTAGGACATACACAGTCCCACTAGCACCCTTTTCATTATTTGCTCATGTTGATCCCTTTAGGACGGTCACATGTCCATATGCATCCCTAGGAAGCCTTCAAAGTCCTCGCTCCCAGTGATACCTAGATTCAAACATTGAATGGATTCACATGTTTAGTTTATTCTCATCGGTTTTTATCTCTAAACAAGAGCTTAGAAGATCATAACCAAATCATATACACATGTATATTTGTAATCAAGAAGCTGCAGATAATTCAATACTTATCTACATTGTTTGTTTCTTCTCTGGTCCTTAGGGTCCTTCTTTGCTTTGCAAACCTTGGAATTGCCTATGGACATGGATGATAGGTCAATATGCAGGCTTCTCCACAACATCAAATAATTAATGTCTAGTCAGTACACCTTCATGCCGACTGGGAAGGAAACTTTACCACGACCATTTCTAGGTCAAGGCTCTACTATGGATCCCTAGGCATATAACAACCTTATTTCAGCAATACCTTCACAACACCTCATCAAAAATACCCACAACCTCCACAACACCTCATCAAAATTTCATAAAACCTCCACAACCTCCACAACATCCTTTTATACACAACGACCCTTACATCGCAACCCCTCGTAACAACCTTTTACTTTTTCTCTTTACTGTGCAACACCAAATTGCATCTGTTTATCTTGACCACACAAGCAATATAAGAAAAATCATCAGTGTTATTTCACTAAAATTTTAACCATATTTCATATCATTCACTATCAAGTATTGAAACACCAAGAGTGCATCCACTCCCTAGGGTGTAGTCAATATTGAAAACTCTATCATGACCCGACATGAGGAAAGTGTGCACCCTTCTTCGATGTGAGCCATGTAGGCCCTACTCATACTCAAGCAATCTATCATAATGGAAATAAAATCAAAACATGCTCTGCATATTGACTTTAACATTTAGAAATGCATATTCTTAGCTGGGGTCACAGAACACGTATCCATTTGTAGATGCAGTATTTCTTCATTAATGAGGAATGGGAGCCCCCTTCTCTGAGTTGATAGTCCCTCGGTTTGCCATCCCAACTCCTTTTTATATTCCATATCCCACACATGTCTTACTGACATAATTTATATCATCTCACTCATGTTGCTTACCAATCATGTAGTGCAGATGGGACATTCCCAAAATGTCCAATGGAGTTTCACCCGAAACCCATTTCCAAGATAGGGGAACCTTCCCATGAAGTTTGGATCCTGCAGGCCATCACACATGTTCTTCCTACAATGTGTATACCTGGCACATTCATCAAGTAGCCAAACAGTCAATCATCATCTACTAATACAATCCAAATTTGATTGTTCCATAACCAAGCAATGGCATTAGTAATTAAATTCAATATGAATTTGCAACTCTGTCTACTATAGAAATTGATTTGCTTATAAATGAGGTGATCCTCATTTTTCTTTCTCTTATAAGAAGCACCACTATTCCCATTATAATTTTATGCTTACTAGCATAACGTGAGAATCCACTTACGACACGTTCTTCTAACACAATTCCATGCAAGCCAATGGTGATTAGTAATTATCAACAATTCTCAACTCTGAAAATTACAAGTCCAACTTGACAATCCATCCTGCACACAAACTATTTTCACCACCATGAGACTCTTCTCATGAGGTTTGTCTCTTTCACATGGTATATTTCGGCCTTTGTCATGGTATTACCCACATTGCCATGCCCCAAACAATCTACTTGAAATATGAACTTCAATTAACCAAACACTTTGTAAGTCTCGGTGCATATAACTTTTCATTACTGCAACAATCACTGAAGCATTTTCAAAATTATACAATTCAAATACTTCCAATTGTTAGCATATTAATATCACCAAAACCCATTTAGTTCATGTGAATCATTTATCATACTAATATGACAAGGTGCAGTCACATCATTTATGCAATTTAAATGAACTTTTAGATACTCTTTATTTCACAGTCCTATCACTTGTACCACTTTACCCTTCCACAAAGCATTTCGGTAGTCAATGGATTATGACTACCCTCTTCATGAATTTGCTATCCTGCATTCATAACAGTTCATGAAATGATCCTAGAATTATCATCAATTCATCATTTTTGTCATTAGTTAGTCATAATAACACACAGACCATCTCTATGTATTCATGTAACGCATCACAACATGTGCACCCATACTTATACATGCATCTTTACAACATCTACTCAATCTTTTCATATGCATATCCGCTTAATGCTACCTTGTATTGATTCATAATATTATGCATTCAACCATATTATGGCCTAACCATGACTACCTCATATAGGATGCATTACTATAATCAAGACCACCAGTCCTCACTTGTTTTGGTTATTACGTTCATATCAACATTCACAGGGCATGATATATTTCTATATGAATGTAGTATAAATTTTTAAACAGCCACATAGTATGAGACCTCTTGCTTTTACCACTCCATGCCCCGCCACACTATGGCAGTATGCCATTCATATGAATGCATTTCATTCCTAAATGCATACCATTCCATGATTGCTAAATATGGTTCAATGGATTTCTTACCCAATATACTCCCAACACTTATGCAATTATCATAATTAAACCATTACCTACATGGCTCCTACTTACACCCTTGATATTACCAGTTTAGTCAGTCTCTTGTAGAGGATTGCAAAATTTGCTCAACATCTTCTTGATCATGGATTTGTTGCCTTATCCCTTTTTTATAAGGTTGATGGTCCCATGCAACGACATCATCAACATATTTAGCCATGCTCTTGTTGTCATTGGTTTTTCCATCAATACCAACACCAATACAATATTTACCATTAGTGGTTCATTGTAAATGTATAATTCTCACTACTTTTACCAATATGTAATATCCTATGCATGCAAAACATATCCCCATGCATTTTCAGCATCCCCATGCTATAATTTTTATGTACACAAATCTTATAAAATATAAATATAGTTAGTAAGATAGGGGTTAAGGAATTTTCCCTTTCAAATCCCTCATCTTTGCCCAGAATTCCTCTTCCACATAATAGCTGGTTCGACTTCATGGTCTTTGCGATTCTCAGATTTATCCATACTGGCAGCAACACATTTTTTTTCTTCAAAACAACCACTAGTACTTTTCTGCTCCTCATTCAAACTCTGGTGATTCTCCACTGTTCTATGCTGGATAATATTTCCAACACCTATCCCCATGCTCCATTCTGACTTCAGGTGTGAAAATCACACTACTTCTAAAATGATGATTTTCACCAAATCTCTACATTTTTACACACAACTGTATTTTGGTCTGGGTGCCAACTTCATCCATTTATAGGAGAAAATATCAGAATATTCAGGAAAAATATCCTATTAGGTGTAGTTAGTCCATACAACAAGGAACACTCAGTAACTTGCGGATCTCATTTCCAATGCACCATTCATCTTTTATGAATTCTGGGTTTGACTAATTTTCCCAAAACATTAAATTTTCTTTTCACACGAACGACTATCTCAGGGGAACGACGGGGATCAAGGGGGCTTTCCCCCTTGCTGTAGGGTGGGTTAAGGGTAGTGCCCTTTTTTGTTTTTTTTTCATATCGGGTCTCTTCCCAACTAACCATCTGACATATCAGGTCCCTAGTGGACTATGCTTCCGACACCTCAACAGTCTTAACTTCATCTATCTTTCGATGCTCATCGACTGTCCAATCCACTAAATTTTTTCAACATTTTGGGACGATCTTCCTCTAGCCTTTGACACACATCGACAGATGGATCCTCTAAATTTCTTCGACATATCGGCAGACCGATCCTCTAAATTCTTTGATGTATCGGCAGACCGATCCTCTAAATTTTTCCAACGTTTTCTATACTTAGAATAATTTTCAGAAAAATTTCTTCTTTCTCCTGCCACCACATCGGCTGCTTGATCTTCTAAATTTTTTCGATGCTTCTAGCACTTTGAAAAAATTTATTCCTTCGTTCATCACCACATCGGCTGCTCGATCACCTAAATTTTTTCGATGTTTCTCCTTCCTTCAGGAGATCCCTACCGACACTTTGGCTCCGCTTCAGCGATCAACTTTCAATGATTTTTGACACTTCTCCTTTCTGTTGCCATGTTGCCTCCCTTCCGGAAAACCTCATCGACACCTCAGCTTTATCCAGCTGAGATCTTTAGGTTCTCCTAGCCAAAATCTTCGGCACTCTTTACATTTTTACCTTCGGCGTCATCGGGGATCTTTCCATCTAAATGAGCCGACTTTTCGACGGGCTTCAGCTGATCTAAGCTGACATATTGATGGTCTTCAACTGATGCCTTTTGATGATTACAACAATTATAAATTTTTTGAGAAATTTTCCTCTGCGGTTCCTCGTCGGCTGTGTCTCGGCTTAACCCAACCGAGACCGTTGGCTCCTCTCCGCCAAAACCCTCGATTCCTCTCCGCTGAAACCACAAAACTCAGACTTGGAAAATTTTGAATTTTTCACTCCATGATTCCTTGTCGGGTGGAATTCCTCTACAGTGATCCGATCTATTGGAAGAGCTTCTATCTAAGTCCTCCAATGTATCATATGGGCTTCAGCCTCAGCTATCCGATGTTTTTCACACTTAGAAAAATTTTGTTGAAATTTTCCTGTCATTTCACATTTTCCCATTTCTTCCTGCTATTTGGCAGAGGTAATTTTCCTCTGTCACTGATTCTTCACAGCCCATTGAGGCCCATGCTACAACATGAGCTCTAATACCACATTGTAATGTCCCCGACCCTCCGACCCGCAAAGAGGACGCTACCAAACCATACGATCTAACCCGGGAAACTAGCCCTATGAACATACACATAAAAATATTGAAATGATTTGAAAGTAAAACATGGAATCAGCATTTCCATTCAACAGAAACAAAACCATATATTCAAGCATTTGGCATGTTCATTGGAATTCATTAAATAGTAAATACAATTACAGAGATGAAATAGACAAGAATACTTATCTTTGAATGAAGCTCATCGCAACCAGCTAGGTCGCTGCATTGTTCCACCCAACCATAGGTCAATGTGCTTCTTAATCTCTCAGCAACACTGCCACCCTCGAGCTGGGCATGATTCCACAAGGATTAAGGGGAAGCTAGCCGGCTCACATGTAACCAAATGTACACAACTTAGCCAAGCCAACATAGTGGGTTTAACAGGCTATTCAGGAATTGGGGAAACTGGATGCAAAGCTAATGGGATCACAGAGGAGCTATGGACACCTGCACCACTAGGTTTATCAAGCCCTCTTAGGCTACATTTCCACTTCCAAACATCCCAAGACCAACACCCACAAAATGCACAATAGTTCACAAGCTTTGGGTTTTGAGGGAACACCACTACAACCAAATTGGGTATGGAAATTGGATAGCACAGCTTTGGCTAAGCAACTCAACTTCCAAAGTCGTTTATGGACCTAACGTGGCTAAAACGACTCAACAACAACTCACAACAAACCCAAATACATGCAGAAGAAAACCACGACCTCTCAACCTGTGTAGAGGGAAGAACACAACCTCTATCATGAAGGGTGTAACACCTAGACCAAAAACGATCAAAAGAACAGAGCCAGGCATGAACGAAAAATAATCGTGAATGTCTTCTTGTGCATGAGGAAAAACAAAACAACCCTGTGTGAGGATGGAATGTGGGTCTTCAGCTCCCGCATGAGGAAAATGAAGGACATATCCTCTGGGCTTGCATGTGGTCAGGAGCTGATAGCCCTGCCAGACTGACGGTGTCCATGCAGATGTCTTCCCAAGGCAATAAATTCCCCCCAACCAAATCCTGCTAAATTAATTCGGCTGGTAGATGAGACAAGGGGGAAAAGGGTGAGTAAGACAAAAAGGATGGTTGACATGTATATGGTTCACCTCTTAACACTTGGGTATTCCCAATGGACCCCACGAGGTAGACAATCCCCCCCGTTAACCTTAGGAAATCATGCCCTTTTCATTATTGTTGCATCGACATAGCTGGTTGTAGGTTTTTTATTAATTTTCCATACACACATGATGTCCAATATTTTAACGTGCATTTCTAGCACAAAATACCATCGGCATCACTTCCAATCGCCAAAAAACAAAATGCTAATTCATGGTGGGGCATTTTCCTTCAAGTCCACACCATGATTAGTTACAATATTACATCATATACCTTTTAATGAAAACGGGGTCAAAACTGGGGTATTACAACTGGATTTGCGTATATAGAGAGATGTTATCTTTTTTTAATCAGACTTGCATATACTTCTAAATATTTCTTCAAACTGAATTCTTATTCAACAATACCAATTGTGACATTCGAGTTAAAGATATCATGATTACTGTTTGACATTCATTATAACATGTTTCTTGTTTGACATCAACATCCATCTTGTTTTTTGGCATCATGCTTGTTTCTTGTTTGGCATCAATGACAACAAAAAATTCCAAAAATATGGCCCTTTGGAATTGATGTTAACACCAACTGAAACTGAGCTCCCCCTAAATATGAGCTCTTATTCTTTGTGCAAAATACTCCCCATGTGTTCATGCCATTTTCATTTTGTATTTGCACAATTATTTCCTCCCTAGCATTCAGTTTCTATTCAATGTTTCATCTTTCTCCATTCTCACCCTTTGACATCAATGGAAAATGGAATCTCCTCCTAAGTATCAGACTCCCCCCTAGCTTCATGCTTCTCAATTCATTTTCCTTTTACTTCGCACCGAATTTTTTTCCATGTTGCAGATGTTCATTTCTACGTCATTTCAAGGCTTCAAATCACTAATTTTTATTACTTACTGACCTCATCTTCGTTAATGTGTTTTTGTACACTTTGTCACATGATTTCACACATGAGAAAATATTTCTTAATGAGTTTCATTAAATTTTCTTTCATTCAATCATATTTCCATTTCTCATTTGATGTTGATTTGACATACTCGATGCAATAATATTTCTCAAGGTACAATATGTCATATATGACCCATGTACTCGCAATCCTCACACTTAATTGACATAAATTGTTTGTCAATTTGACTATTAATGCACTTCAATTCATGTTTTCGATCATATTTTTTCACTTTTGTCGCAATTGAAACCCCTCCTCAGCAAATTTATGCATCCATTTCTATACTTTCTAAGGAAATAGAGTCTAAATTGTAGGAACTTCCAAACTTCAAGGGAAAGTTTTGAGAATTTGACATCTTTGGCTAAGGAAGATGATATACAAAGATGGTATTCCCAATATCAAGTGAAACAATGACATGGTAATGATATTTCTCTTTTGAAGTGTTAGATGGATCGATAGGAACTCAACCTGATGTAGCATCTTCAAGGAACATCCAACATTACAACTCTTGATAAGAAATCATCTCTTGACACAAAATTTTACCTTACATTATTGGGTATTTTTGATACTAAATTGCATATATCATTGTTGCATTATGATCTGTAACTATTGATCACTTCAAATTTGTACACCAATATGCCTACTAAAACCATTTTGATGAATGTATGTTGGTCACATTGTCTTTTATACTCTTCTTCTTGTACGCAATTCATGGCCTAGTCATCCTCCTATGTGTTCTGATATTTGAAGCTCCATTTTGTAAACTGAACTAGTCTATTTTTTCTTATTGTAAAGACAACTCCTTCATGATGCAAATTCTAATAATACAAATGTGTTGTATCTGCGCACATATATGTGATTAATAATGAAATTCAATGTTGTTTTTCTCCTAAAAAATAATTATCTCTCTACTGATATTGTTATATTAATGCTTTATTGATCTAATTATGTTTCTTCTTCGTTTGGAAATCACATCTGAATGAGTTTGATCTTTGTAATGCGGGTATGCAGTGGTTGTCCCTTGGACTGTGCTGGCTTGGCCGATCAGTTGATGGCCTGATAAACCCAGCTATGTTGGTTTGACTGATTTGGTCCCTTGGCTATGTGTAAGCCTGTATTGCCCCTTAGTCCTTGAGGAATCATGCCCAGCTCGGGGGTGGCAGTGTTGCTGAGAGATTGATGAGCACACTGGCCTATGGTTGGGTGGAACGTTGTAGTGACGTAGTTGGTTGCGGGTGAGCTCTTCACTAATATATAAGTACTCCTGACTGTTGATTAATTCATCTCTGCAATTTAATCTATTGTTTCTTGAATTATGATGGACATGTTGATGCTAGAATGTTTATGGGTTGCTTCCACTGTATGATTGAGAACCCTCCATTTTTGTATGTTGAGTGATTTTGCATCTTAGTATGCATTCTGTTAAGCTTGTTTTAATTTCAGCATTGATGTTTCGTCTGTTTGTCCATGTTCATGGGGCTGTTTGCCCATTTGTTTTGGTGTTCGTCACGTCCTCTTCGCCAATTGGAGGGTCGGGGACGTGACACCAAAGAGCGGAGAAAAGGATATGGTGCCAGTTGGATTTATGGTCTCCAACCATCTGACAAAGCATATTTTTCAAAACTTTGTTAATGGCCTCTTCCTGACCATTAGCTTGTGGATAATATGGTGTAGAGTTTTCATGGAAAAAACCTAGCTTGGCACTTAGTTCCTCCATCATTTGATTACGAAAATGAGATTTGTGATTAGTAACAATGGACTGCGGGACTCCAAATATAGCTATGACATGATTGAATAGGAAGAGAGCGACAGTCTTACCATATTTTTCATATGTAGGCATATCCTCAATCCACTTTGTAAAATAGTCAATGGATATGATGCTGTAAGCATGCCCCCCGGCTGAGGTAGGCTTGCAATGCATATAATCAATCCCCCATTTGGAAAATTGGCCAACGGCAACGACGGGGTGTAGTGGAGCAGGATGAGTGCACTTTTTGGGATAAAAATGTTGACAAGGTGGGCATTTCTTAACAGCCTCATGACAGTCTTTGAAGAATGAAGGCCAAAAATAGCCAGCGTGAAGGATTTTCTGGGCTATAGCCATCCCAGATAAATGATCACCACATACTCCAGAGTGGCAATCATTCAACACATGTTGAGCTTCCTCATGGGTGAGGCATCGCCAAAGAATAGAATCAATCCCATGTCTATATAAGGTATCATTTAGGATGAGTTAGTATTTTGCGTGGTGACGGATACAATGGCTATCGTCATGAGATAGATTTGGCTGAAATATTTGTGTTTGGAGATAAATAAGCAAATATCCATACCATGGATCAGTAGTTCTTATCAGGAACAGGAATTCATTCAAAAATGAATCACTGGGCTTATATTCCATCGAAGCATAGGGAAGATCACACATGAGCTCAACAAAGACCAAGGATTTATTTGATGTGGCTTTGGAAAATTCCAAATCAAACTCTTGTAGTATGAATATCCATAGGGGGTACTTTCCCCCGAGCACCTGACGAGTCAGGATGTAATACATAGGGTTCTGGTCTTCCAATACAGTGGTTGTGTGGAGCAAAATGTAGTGACAAAATTTTTGTACGGCAATGACTGTGGCCAATGCTAACTTCTCCACTTGTGAATATCGGGTTTCAAAATCCATAAGATTATTACTAGCATAGTAAATCACTTGCTCCTGACTATTGGGATTTTCTTGCACCAAAACCATAGTGATGGTATTAGTGGAGGTAGCAATATACAAGAGAAAGTCCTTTGAATAATCTGGGGGGTGTATCATGGGTGAATGAGTCAAAGCATATTTGAGATTATCGAAGGCATGTTGGGCTTGGTCATCCTAGAAGAATGGAGTGTCCTTCTTAAGGAGACACATATAACCGTGCGTTTTCTCTACAAAATTGCACATGAAACAACAGAGAAAGTTTTCCTTCCCTTGCAAACTTTGGAGTTTGAGAAGATTGATTGGGGATGGTAGAGCTAAAATGGCAGCAATTTTCAAAGGATCTATCTGAATGCCATCCTTAGAGACCACAAAACCTAACAGATGTCTTGTTTCAACGCAGAAAACACAATTATGTGGATTGAGCCGTATATTATAATGATGGCATCTCAGGAAAATATCTCTAAGATGACCAGGGTGGTCCTCTTGTCACTGTGAATGAGCAAGGAGGTCGTTAAGGTACGGTTCAACAATATGTTTAATATTGTGAAATGCATAGGACATCGGATGTTGGAAAGTGGCTCCAACATTTTTTAAGCCAAATGCTAACTTCCTATATGCAAAGGTTCCCCATGGGCAAATGAATTCCTTCTTGTGCTGATCGGTGGGTAATATCTCAATCCGATTATAGCCAAAAAATCCATCCATGAATGAGAAGATAACACTTTCGACACAGATGTCAATAGTCTGATGGATATGTGGAGTAGGAAAGTTGTCCTTGGGACAAGCTTTATTCAAATCTCTAAAATCGATACAGACTCTAATGGTGCCCTACTTTTTATTGATAGGGACAAGGTTTGATACCCATTCCCTCACAAGTACGGGATAAATAAACCCATATTTGAGAAGTTTCTCTATCTCAGCTTTAATAGCTGTGGCCTTTCGTTGATGGACTTGCCTTAGTTTTTTCCTGACAAGTTTAGCCGTGGGATAGGTTTTAATTTCATGGACCACAATGGATGGGTCTATCCATGGCATTTCCTCATAAGACTAGGAAAACATATCATGGAATTCTTTGAAAAGTTCCTTGTATACTTCAGATTCATCTGCCGAGCAGTTCTGCCCAACATGAACATGCTCGATGGTACCAGGCTTGGCTAATATGTCAATCAGATTCGTATGAGTAATGTTGCAAAGGTTTCCTTCAGAATTTGTGTCTTGCAACAATATAGGACTTTGAGGTGCATTGACAATATCAGTGGAAAACAAGGATGCAAAGTCATGGATAACCGAACTAGTGTTGGGGAGGAACAAGGATCTATGATGGTGATCCTCCCAAATGGACTCATTCATATTCATGATCTCCATAATGGACTCATCAAAAGGAAAAGTCTTAGAGAGATAATATAGAATAGGAAGAGATGGTTCTAACCAGTAAGGAAGGTTGTTATCCACTTGAATGGCACCTCTCTATTCGAGTGCCGACATCCCTCATGTTGACACACAAAAGGACATCTATGGATTGAGGTTTGCCCAAAACACTATAGATGGGCTTATTATAAAATACATTCCTTATCTATCCAACTAGTTACTTTGACTTTTTAATTATGTCAAGTCATATCCGCGACCCTATATATATGCAACTCATGGATCATATGCGAGTGTCGGTTGTTGCAAGTCGCGGATGGATGTATACGTAGGTTGCTCTTATAGCAACTTGCGGATCATATGCGATTTTTTGGTCTTGATACCCGTGGATATGTCCCTTTTACATTTAAAATAAAAACACATGATTACTTGAGATTAGTTAAGCCATTTACCTTAATCTCCTTAACTGTATCAACCTCCTCAACCTTCGAAACTGCCTTATTTCACCATGTATAAATACAGGCCTTGGGGAGGGTGTTTGATACACACACTTGGAGAGAAAAGTTATGCTGATGGAGTTTATACAGAAGTATTTGGAGCAGTGGAACTTAGAATCCCTTGGTTACAGAGGAGTCCTTGTCTCAGGCGTTGGGTTGTAATCTGAACTTCTTCATTATTGATAATGAAGAGAATCCTTCTTCCATATTGTGTCTTGAATGTATCTCATGTATTGTGGTTTGATAAATGTTTATGTTTCAGCATTCTGTACATGATTTATCTAACCTGTTTATATATATGAATCATCTCATATTTGGAAGATTGATCCTTGACAGGTGAAGGAGAAAGCATCCCTGAAGACTTTAGAGGAGAAGCAGAGCGGAAGAGGACAAGCTAGGATCAACTGTCTTATATCGGGTAAGTATTTCTCATCCTCCTATTTCCTTTATTGCACTCTAGAGTCAATTGTCAGCAAGTTAATTGAATATGTTGGTAACCCCAGACCTTAGGTTATAAGGTGCATAATCCTGGACAACAAAACTGGCGACTCTGCTGGGGAGCCCAGACTACTATAGGTTGTTTCTATCACCCCTGACCAGTCTTTGCTTTGAAGTTTGTGTGTGATCTTTTCTCCTAGTTCATACTTGCCTCAGTATTTTAAAGTCTTGGGAAATTTTATTGTTTTTTGAGAAAAAATTTATACCTATCTGCGAGTTTCTCTTCTGCACAGTCACGGATACACGCCTGCATACGCGGGTTGCTGTATTGAATAGTCGCTTATCATCCGCGGGTTGCACTTCTATACAGTCGCGTATATGCCTGGAAGTAGGGATTTTTTAAGTTAAGGTTTGGTTGTTCCTTTCTTTGTGTAATCCCTGTTTGTGAGTTGATTTTCTTTATGAATGCTGTGTATCTTGTCTAGATACCTTTGGTGATCACACTTTGTGCTTTTTCAAAATCCCTTAAGTCTCTTTTGCTTGGATTATTTTCTGCTTGCATGCTGAAGTAGTTTGGCCTGTTTGGGTTGTAGGTTAAAGTGTCTCTGTCCAGATCAGCGATTAGGGTCTTGGGCTCTGTTTTTTCATTCTGTCTTTTGACAGTGGCTGGTTGTCACTTGCCTTTATAAGTCTACAGTGATTTTGTCATTGTGTGCACCCAAGCTAGGGTTCCTAGCCTTCCTTTGCTTGGTATGATTTTTGGCCCATGTTTCTGGTCAGCCTCTGTCAGTGATCTTTGTTTGATTTCAGAAGCTTGTTGGTGTTGGTTTCCTTCTTCTTTTGTTGGTTAACTTCACCTTGCCAAAAT